>CAHIKZ030000912.1:157500-210000 GCA_903632075.3 Acanthosepion pharaonis | reverse complement strand
CGTAATCTGGAAAAGTCGATCGTTAAAATCAGTCAATACAAGATATCTTTTCTTCTTTACACACACACACACACACACACACACACACACACACACACACACACACACACACACACACACACACACACACAGAGCTTCTTAGGTTTACCCATACGGATTACCTAGTTTTTCATAAACTAACTAACTAACTATATATATATATATATATATATATATATATATATAGATGTCTATGGTGTGTGTATGTCACCACGAAATGTATCTTTATGGATTAGACATCCGACAACATTCATATTTCTCTTACTTAAACCCCTTCCACTCACCTCTCCTAAAATTCTCTCTGTTAAGTTTTAATCTCCCTCTTTCTCTAGTCTGTTACCCCCCTCTTTAGCTCTAACATTCGTCCCACACCCTCATACTTACACTCTGTCTAAATTCTGTTTTTATTTCCGGAGTTGTTTTTTCTGTTTTCTTTTTGAATTTGTAGGTCTGATGAATTGGATCGTATTTACGATTCCAATGGAATAAATTATGACCATGGAATTTTAGCGTTTAATCCTTTTATTATATATATATATATATATATATATATATATATATATATATATATATATATATATAAATAATTTTTTTAATAAATGTATTTGCATTGTTCAGGAAAAACTTTTCCCATGGATGAAATGATTATCTGTATGAGGTAAATTGTTTGGATCTCATTAATTGTAATTTACACACACACACACACACACACACACACACACACACACACACACACACACATACATACATACATACATACATACATACATCACACACACACATATACATATATATATTAGGATAACAACCCTTCTTTTATGCATGTTTCTCTAAATATGATGGACAAGGGTAATCTGAATTTTTTTTTCTTGTGTTGTTAGAAAGTGTTCTTTTTCGCGAGCTGTGTGTAGACATTTTCCTTCGCGTCGGCTTTTGGCTAATACTTTAAAGAGAATGCGACAAAGAGGTGAAACTGAATGAAAACCAATTTAGGAAAAGTTGAAAGATGAGATTATATAAAGGGTGGAGATGGAATTCGAAAAAATAAAAGATGAAAAAGTGAAGGAGATAATTCTGAAAATAAATAACAAGAAATCGAACGTGATGGAAAAAAAAAATCGAAAACGAAAAATATAATAAATAAGTGACAAGAAGAAAAAGCGAAACGAGAACAAGAAAGAGAGAGAGGGCGAGAGAGAGAGAGAGACTAAAGAAGTTGAAACAAAAAGAAAGACGGCTAAAGCGAGAGAAAAGAAGAAATAAAAGACAGAAACAACAAAACAAACAGAAGAAAGAGAAAGAAGAGAAAAAGTAAGAAATTGAGGAGTTAAAAGAAAAAGGAAAATAAAAAAGGAGAAAAGAAATAAAATAAAAAGAAAGAGGTAGAAGATGAAAAATACAGGAAATAGGGAGAAGAAAAAAAAATGAAAAAGGAGCGTAAAAAGAGAAAGTTGATAAATTAATGGAAAGAAGGGGGAAAGAGAGTTAAAAACGTAAGAAAAAAAAAGAGGTAAAGACAGAAAAGGAAAAGAGAAGAAGAAGAAGAAGAAGAAGAAGAAGACGACGACGACGACGAAGAAGAAGAAGAAGAAGAAGAAGAAGAAGAAGAAGAAGAAGAAGAGATAACTGGTACAAAACGAACAACAAAGAAAACGTAAGGTAAATGGTAGGAAAAGTAAGAACAGAGAAAAAGAACAAATCGGAACTAAGTGGAGGAACAAAAGAATTGAAAAATAAAGAAAATGTGAAAGAGAAGAGGAAAAAGAAAGAAAAGATGCGAAAAAAAGAAGAAAAGAGAAAAAATATGGAAAAAAAGATGGAGGCACGATAGTTAAAAGAGGGAAACGTAAGAACAATGATAGGGAAATGGGGTGAAAAAAGAAAAGGAAAGAAAAATGACGAGGACAAGAAGAGGAAAAAGAAAAAGAAAATGGAAAAGAGAAAAAGAAGGCTCTTTCTAGATGTAGTATTAATAAGATCGTTTTTTCATGTTAGTTACTCGTGTCTGTTCGATGTTTATTATTCTTTAGTCAGGCGGGAAGCTATCATGTCAGAGGATAAACAGGTTGAATAGAGTTTTCGACAAAAAGACACATGCCCACGGGTGTGGCTGGGGCAGTGGGCTCGCTCTGAACGCCAGCCACCCGTTCGGCTCCAAGAATTCACGCTCAATTATGTAGCGCGAATGAATTCAGCTCACACATATACAGACGCGCATGCGCGCCTATTTACCCATTTTCATATATATATATATATATATATATATATATATATATATATACATGAAAATATGTGCGTGTGCGCGCGCGCGTGTGTGTGTAGAGAGAGAATGCGGGGAGAGAGTGGAAAGAGTCAAATTTAGGTTAGGTGAGTAAGCGCTTACCTATGCAAGTATGAAGCATATGTTGCGCCAAATACCTGAGAATGGAGTGCCCGATTCGAGAATCAGTTTTCGGATTTCAGGTTTTAACTTGGGTTTAAACACGGTGCATTAGGAATGATAGATAGATAGATAGATAGATAGATAGATAGATAGATAGATAGATTGATTGATTTTTTTCAATCATTTTGTTAGAAGACAGAAAAATCACTAGGGCCAGAAGACAGTAGATAACGACTGATATAGCATTTTAATTTGTTGAAGATCAAAGTTAGCTAGAAAGAATGGAGCCGGAAGAGATTTCTACAAGGGAAAGTGCAAGAAAAGAAACTGCTAGCATAGAACGGTTACATCGAGCCAATTCAACTGTAAATTGATGAGACCAATCTAGTATTGCTCTTAAATTCATAAAGTCCAGGTACTTTACCAATGACGAAGATTTAGAGAAAATGAAAACAAAAAGGAAAGTAATACTTAACACCTGGACTAGACAGTTGATGTTTCTGGAGCATATAATGAGAAAGGAGAGCTTGTAAAATCTGATACTCACGAGAGAGATAGAGGGCAAGAAGGACAGAGGTTAACAGCGTATAGCTGAGTTAGTTTGAGTAAATGACTGGCAGAACAGGGTTTAGTCTTTATGATGTTTCTCCTAAAGTCTGTTCCGCATACTGAGTTTCTATGATGCATTCCGGATAAGTATTTATCCAACATTCCCACACACCAGGATGTGACACAAGGTTGCCTTTTTCTCTGAGGAGCGCCATATATATATATATATATATATATACGAGGTCTGTCTAAAAAATAACGAGACCGGGTATGCTGTGTGAACTATGGACATCGGCCACGGTGATTTCTTTGTCTGCAAAGAGATTCTGCGGCGTTTGCTTCGCTTAGTGTGCGAGAAGAGACGGGAGTTGTGGCAGAACAAATCGTTGCTCCTTCACCACAGCAATGCAGCTACTCACAATGCCCTGAGCATCCCGCAGTTCCTTGCAGAGAAGAACATCGCTGTATTGGAACAACTTCCTTATTCACCTGATCTTGCTCCGTGTGACATTTTTTTATTTCCCCAAGCTGATGGGGACCCGTTTTAAATGCGTGTAGGTCATCTAATTCCCAAGATTTCCCTTGGTCGTTATATTTAATGAAACATGCATAAAAGAAGAGTTGCTCTCGATATATATATATATATATATATATATATATATATATATAGTTTCTCTCGCTCTTTTCTCTCTCTTTCTTATATATATATATATATATATATATATATATATATATATATATATATAAACTCTTCGTTATGAATTGAGCACTCTGGTAGTTGTTTATATTTCGTATATAATACTTTAAAAATTCCATTTACCCGTAGCGTGCGCTGGCGGCCAAAGAGTCAGAATCTGCGACTGATATCAAATTGGCCGGGTTCCGGACCCGACTTGAAGCAATCGCATGTTTAGCCACACGGATGAGCTGTGAAACAGTCAGTCTGAGGATTACTATATATATATATATTTAGTTAAACCTTGAGAGCCAGACAAACCTACCAAGGTTTCACCTAACCTAAGCGGATCGTCAGGGAAGCCAGCCTTTCCTGACGATCCGCTTAGGTGAAACTTAGGTTTCTTGTCTGGCTCTCTAAGTTTAACTAAGTCTGCTCTACTCATTGTATTAAGCACTTTATTTAGTTATTTTGCGTACTCGCATCGGGCTTTGGACTTGCATACTGGACGATTATTTTCGGCTGACGTACATGTTCTTGGTTCTTTCTTTTTTATACCTTTTTTCCCTTTTCGTATTGGTTTGATTATTTGCAAATCATGACACCGAAGGTTTTCCGAGCGAGTATAGTTTCTTATACTTATAAGATTACTACTAATATATATATATATATATATATATATATATATATATATATATATATATATATATATATATATATTAAAACAACGGACATTTTGTGTCGATTAATTCTAACAGTCGACTTTTCCAGATTACGAATACTCCTTCTCAATCAAAAAGGAAATGCCATCATAAATAGTCCAAACAGTCCGAAGTTCATTTCGGAAGAAAAGTACAAGTATGGTCCAAGCTTTCGAAATTCTTAGGTCATTATCAGGATAGAAAAGTTGAAACTTTAGACTGTAATGTTAAGAAAGTCAAAATCTGAGGGTCATGCAAGAAGAATACTTCCAGAAGTTCATATAGGCAGGGAAGGATGGAAAAATGCATTAGACTCGAGGTGGGGTATTTTGTTAGACATTTTCATGACGGTCGTCTTCGGGTATAGAATCCAGAGGTTGGCAGTGAATATTTCGGAGACAGTAGGAAAGCGTAGTGGAGGTTCGCAGTGGATATCGTAACAAAGTAGCAGAGCGTAGTTCTTCCGTCTGTCATGTTCGCCGGACAAGTTGCCTCTGGTCATTCCAGTAAGAAAACAAAGATGGCCGCCTTTATACACGACGGATACAGTGTTGTGCGGCTTCTGATTGGTCAACCTTCTATTAGTCGACTATAAAGGGAAACAAGTCATTTTGACTCGCTCACTAGTTATGTACAGTATATACCCAAAAAACTGTAACAACTATGTAATTTGTTGTTTGGGAATTGAAATAAATTGTTTGTGACATTAGTCCCGTTACTTTTCAGACAAACCTCGTAGGTATGCATAATTTTGCTCATCTCCCGCAACCACTGTCACGTTGGCTTGGAATCCCCAGGACCGGACCTCCTCCTGTCTAAAATAAGGTGAGACTTTTATTCCACGTCCGACCAAAAGCTCATCACTGCTTCCATTCCAATTCCCGGTCATAGTTTCCCTTTTGGAAAGATTTAGTCTGAGTCCCATTTCTCGGAACACTTAGTAGAGGGTACTGATTTTTTGGATCAAGATCGTTCTTATTCTAACTATGAATATCTATGTCATCAGCATAGACCTTCTTATCATCTGTACATTGGCCTCGGGAGGAATTGATCGATTTATCTCAATCAGTTCATATCTATCGATGTTGGACTTCCTTTACTCTTTTTTTATCTCGATCTGTTTATACTCTCTACATCTTCTCATCTCTCTCTCTCTCTCTCTCTCACTATATATATATATATATATATATATATATATATATATATATATATATATATAAAGCAGCGGTATATGATTGGGTCTTTGCAATTTACCTGAAGCTATCTATTTTAGCTTTTTCATCTCTCTTTCCCTCTCCTTTTCTCTGTATTATTTAGGTATGGTTATAACACGTTTTCTCTCTGACTGTCTCTCTCTCTTTCTTTTACATCTCTTTCTTTCTCTCTCTTTCTCTCTTTTTCTCTATGTACCACCAATTACAATCGTCCGATCAGTGTTTTTTTTTAGGTCTGGTCAGCGCTACGCTCACGACTGTCTTAGTTGTCAAGCCTTTCAATGTGAGGCGAATTATTTTACATGCTCAGTTTCTGTGTTGAGTGACCTAACTTCTGCTATGACACCATATTTAACGCCTTGATAGCAATTTTCTTGGAGAAGACCCCCCCCCACCAGCCAGCAATTCCTTTCGCAGAGAGCCTCGCCAAATTCTATCCTCCCGGTATGCTTTATCTTTACACGAGTCAGATTAGAATAAAAAATGAATATTGCTGTCATATTAGTTTAGAGGGATTTCGTATGTCCAAAATGTTATATATTAGATAAATTAACATACTTGCACCCCAACGAGATAAAGAGGTGTATGAGTAAAAAGTGTCGAGCCTGAAATAAAATTAGAATATAGCAAGAGAGGAGACAGACACGTACGAACGGGAAATATGTGCTCAGTAGAGGAAACTGTATCAACATTGATTGAACCGATGCCAAGGATTCTTTGACAGATTCTTGCTAGAGCCGCTAAACCACCTGAAAGATCACCCGATCATTCCATATACACAATCACCCAGGCATTTATAGGCATACGCCTACCTATAAACATTAATAAGAAATCTTTAAAAATTCTGCAAATATAAATATTTCCCCGTGAAATTCTTTTGCGGTTGGGCAGTTTAAAAGTACACCTGGCTATAAAGTGATTCTCCCTGTATAACACAATTTAAAAGCTTGCGAAAACATATTTTAAATTTTATTAAAGACACTCAAAAAAGCTGAAAAAAAAAAACAATGTATCTACTCAAACACGTGAAACAATGAAATATAACGTTTATAGTAATAATATTACAAATGTATTTATTCCTTGGAAATCACTTTGCTTACGGATACGAAAGTAAAGTTATCAAATATGGGCTTTGAAAGGTCTGAACGAGAGAATGTATTTTAATTGAAAAGCATTGTGTGTGTGTGTGTATGCGTGTCTCTGTGTGTGCGTGTGTGTGTGTGTGTGTGTGGCATCCGTCTGTCTTGAGAGACCCTCTGGATCTGCGCCCAGAGCGTTATACCTCAGCTGCCGATGGCAGCGCAGAATCTGTTATGGCTGTACAGCCCCACACGGAAGTAACAGTCTCGATTACAACGAATGCATGTGATGACGCTCTCTCTCTCTCTCTCTCTCTCTCTCTCTCTCTCTCAATGTCGCTGTGTTGTTTTCTTTTCGCTGAGCACGCTTAACTCTCCGTTTCTTTACTCCTCGCTCCAGCCGTCTGTGTAAATGGCGTCTCCAACATGAAGGATCGTTGGCGACGCCTTCGAGCCTCTCAATGTCAATGTCCATCGCTCTCATATCCATTTTGTAGATGTTCTTGAAGCGAAGATGAGGTTGTTCTCGTGCCCTTTTGCCGCATTTTTTTAAATCTATTACACAAAAGAAAATCAATATATAAAAAAATCGATTATTATTATACAAAAATATATTATTATATATTAGTTCAATTTACACGCATGCGCAAGAAACTAGTGGCGAGATAAAGAGGCGGGTGAATATAAATTGTCGAGCTGGGGACAGAATTAGAATATAACAGAAAAGAGACAAACAAATACGAAATGAAAACATTGTTCTCAATAGGACAGATTGGTTTTTCACTTTCTTTCAGAAAATCAACATTGCACTTGGTGTGACACTTGGGGGGTTTGATGTGATAATTCCTGACACCCAAAATTAGATTTATAGTTTTTACCAATGTCTGTGCATTTAATTTTAAAGGTTGTCTGAAAAAGTGTACAGAAATGCTTAATTCCCGTAGGTTTTTATTTCGCAAATTGACATAAGAATTTTACTATTTCAAAAATAAATCCAAATAAAGTTAATATATTTTGTATTCGATACATTGAAACCAGAATTCTAATTATGAATCACCACAAGTAAAATATGAATTTTTTTACTGCATTCAATAAGTAAAAAATAAGCAAAAAATTGTAAAAGATTACTGTTAGGAAGAATAAAAATATATTCCAAAGGAAATAACTCTTTCCTGTTTCAAACAGAGTACCTCCCTTTTGCCCCTGTCCAAACCACGCTAGTCACGTGATCAACGCGACATTGAGATGCGAGACGCTCAAAACTCAACAGACTTGGAACATGGCTATCAAGGAATAAGGACACATATATATTCTCCTGTCATAATGGTTGTGTCACACAACTCAGTAACTTGAGACTGTGATTTTGTATATACATATATATATATACAAGGTAACCAAAAAAGTTCTGTCCGTTTTTTGATTAGTCATTGAATGAAGTTGAAATATATACGAAATGCGTGTAGCAATTGTTTTCAAATTCGGACAGCCGGAAGTAGGAACATCAGACGTTATAAAAACACGGGCAGCTGTGAGAAGGATGGAAGTGTCTAGAGATCTCGTTCGGGACTGTTTGCTTTACTTCAAAGTTGGTTTATCAGCAGTTGCATCAAGTCGCCGCATATGTCAAGCGTTTGGGGATAGTGCTGTGGATGAACGTACTGCAAGGCATTGGTTTCGAAAATTCAAGTCGGGAGATTTGTCTCTCCATGATGAGCCTCGCAGTGGACGACAACAGGTCTTTAATGACGGAGTCCTGAAGGCGGCCATTGAAGAGGACAGTAGTCTAATGTGTGGTGAACTTGCAAGACAGTTCAACGTTTCCGATGAAACAGTTAGGCTTCACCTGCACCGCCTAGGTAAGACGTACAAACTGAGCTAGTGGGTTCCGCAAACGCTGTTGGAGGTCCACAATGGACAACGAGTGGCAGCCTGCGTATCGCTGCTTTCTCGCCACCGTACCGCATCCTTATTCAATCGAGTGCTTACCAGTGATAAAAAGTGGGTTCTGTATGAAACTCCCAAGCGTTCCAGACATTGGTTGTCTCCTCAGGATGCTGTCCCTCACACCGCAAGACCGCCTATGCACCCATGCAAGATTATGCTTTGTGTCTGGTGGACCAGTCATCAAGTGGTTCATTATGAACTGCTACCAACGGGCCAAACAGTCACTGGAGACCTATACTCGCAGCAATTGAAACGTGTGTAACAGGCATTGCGCCAGAAGGATCCGGCACTGGTGAATCACAAAGATGTGCTTTTCCTCCATGACAACGCCAGGCCGCTTGTCGCGCGAGTGGTCAGGGATACCATACAGCAAATTGGGTGGGAGACATTGTGCTATTATTCACCTGACCTTGCGCCATCCGATTGCCACCTCTTCCACTCCTTGGATAATCATCTTCATGGGAAATCCTTCACCAACGAAGCAGACTTGCGCAAAGCCCTCACGGACTTCTTTGCGTCAACCCCTTCCCCCCACCGAGTTCTATCGCAAGGGCATTGAACAGCTGGAGACACGTTGGCAGAAGGTGCTGGGGCGTATTCTTTTTTTTTCCTTTAAAAACGGACAGAACTTTTTTGGTTACCTTGTATATGTTGTAAGGTTCTCCGTGTAAATAAATGGTTATTTCAAGCAACCGTGAGTAGCAATAGTTTCCTTCTTATAACATCACACGTTTCTCCATGTGCCACACACCCACACACACATATATATTCGTCCACGGACCGTGAATTAAAACTGCATACAAGGCATTTCATTTAATAGTTATGAGACAACAACCACGCCGTTCATAACAACTGACGATAAGGATGAGATGGCTGCTCAATGAATAAGATTTATTAGATCATAATTAATAAAAACAAAAATATACATAAAAGTGTATATAACACCCTAATACTGCCGGGTACAAATTATAAGACAAAATGTTTTAAATTTACATTGTTTATTGAAAATCACACTAAACTACTGCACTGTATGACAGTACATTATAATATAGCTAAATTATTCAGTACAAATTTCCCTTTGAAGTAAATGAAGGTCTTATCTGACAGCACAATGATTTTGTAATAATGTCCTTGTGCCATACATCTACAATTTGCAAAGCTTGAGTATATTATAAATTTTATAAGGCTGCCGTATAAGGCTTTCACTGATCACCGGAATGAAATTCCAACGCTAAATATTTTCATGGCATCTGTCCTGACGCGCTATTTTCTCTGGTATCCTGACTACTAAATTTTAGCATGCTACCGGGCTGACATCTAGGTCCCACCATTTTACTGTTGAGACAATTAAATGTAGCTGCAACTTCTACCCCAGCAGCTTCTTCTCTCACACTTCCCGACAGTGGAACTCCCTTCCTCTTACTTACTACAATCTTCAAAAATTTAAATTCAATATCAGTTGTCATCTGATGCCTTGATGCTCGTTTTTCTTTTTTATCCTTTCTGCAATCACCCTATACAGAGTCTTACTTTCACTCTCTGTAACCCCCATGCGTCCTAGTGGCACTCCCGCCTTGTTTAGGGGGAAATACTTAAAAAAATAAAATAATATAATTTTGAACCTAAACTTAATCATTGACCGCGTTTCCTCAAAAAATGGTAAGGATTTGGAGAAAAATGTTTTGTGTCATTATTCATTATGTCAAACCCCAAATTTCAAATTAAGTACGGTAGCAGAGCTCCGAAATCGACCTACCCTGGTGCTCAATAAGGTAGACCGATACTAAGGATTCTTTGACAGCTTCTTGCTGCAGTTGCGTATTTGCAAACTAATGCCAACCCGACCAACTGATCACTCAACGATGTATCTTTTGTCATAACAATTAGCATTGTTCAATATAAATTTATAATTTCTCTTTTATCTTCAGAATCTAGCACTCCACCTGATCTTTTGAACAGGAGTAGAGGTTTATCCCTTTTTCCCTGTTTTTCCGGATCCTTTTAAAATCTTTTCATTCTCTTTCACTACCAGTAGCTCCTTGCGTCTTACTGGCATTATCGCCTTACTTGGGACAAATTGATTAAAAAAGGCATCAGGAAATTTCTTTCCTTCTTTGCACAATGTTTTAACACGACTAATTACTTAAAATATATATGGCCGATAATAAAGTCACAGGAAAAAGTCATAATTTTGACCACGAAAAAAACTCAAGAAAAACGTCACAACATGGTTTTGCGAATGACATGTTTGTCATACATGGGGGCTATAGATCTTAAGCGATTTAAAATAGATGAAATGATTATTCTGGAATTAAATTTATTCTTGTGTATAAAGTCGTTTTTATTTGTGGATTTTTGGTTCCCATAACAACATACAATTAAATGAATACCGAAAACCCACAAATAATAACAGAATTTCAGCTGTCTTTACTTGATTCCAATTAGAAGTGTTCCTTCTGTTGCCATTTTATTTAACACTTCCGTATTGCTTACTCGTTCTGTCTTTGGAATTTTCAGTATCCTTCTGTAGAACCCCATTTCTGCTGTCTCTAGTCCTCAATTCATCTGTGGGGAGATTGTCCAGTATTCACTCCCTATAGGAAGACTGATATTATATTATAGTATTATATTATATATTATATTATATTGCCACTGTATTCTGCTATCTCTCTTGCTCCGTCCTTTCTCATTATGTGTCCAAGAAATTTCAGCTGTCTATTCCTGATAGTAGAAGTGCCATTTTTTAAAGACTTCCTTATTGCTTACTCGCTCCGTCCATGGAATTTTCAGTATCCTTCGGTACATTTCTGCTGTCACCAGATTCTCCACATCTATGTGGAGATAGATCCAACATTCACTGCCATATAAGAGAATGGATATCATATATCAACCCAGTACTCTTTTCTTTGTTTCTAACGAAATGTTTCCGTTTCTCATTACCTTGCTTAGCTTTTGGAAAGCTTCTTTCTCGAGTCCAATGTTTGGATCACACTGTCTCATTTTTCCCACTCTTTTAAAAAACGCTTTGAAGTTTTGCACCTTTAACTCGACTAATTACATAAAATATATATGGTGGATAATAAAGTCACAGGAAAAAAAGTCACAATTTTGACTAGGAAAAATCCTCTGGAAAAAGTCACAACTTGGTTTTGCGAGTGACATGTTTGGTATACATGCGAGCTATAGATTCTAAGTGCTCTTGAAAAGAGAACAATGACTATTCTGGAATTTAATTTATTCTTTTGATAAGTGTATATATGTATAAGGTCGTTTTTATTTGTGGATTTTTGGTTCCCATAACGGCATACAATTAAAAGAATACCGAAAATCTACAAATAATAGCAGAATTACAGCTTTTTTTGATTCCGATTGGAAGTTTTCCTTCTGTTACCATTTTCTTTAAGACTTCCTTATTGTTTATTCGCTCCGTCTATGGAATTTTCAGTATCCTTCTGTAGGACCACATTTCCGCTGCCTCCAGATTTTCCTCATCTATGTGGAGATTGTCCAACATTCACTGCCATCTAAGAGAATGGATATCATATATCAACCCAGAACTCTTTTCTTTGTTTCTATCGAAATGTTTCCCGTTTCTCAGCACCTTGCCCGTCCTGGGTATGACGATAAACTACATCCGCGTCTTGGATAAGACAAAAAACTACGTCCAACAGCAAGGCCTCTGATCAGGAGGTCTTGAGGAACCACCTCTTAGTTGCTGGTGTTCTCAGGTCCACCATAACCCGGGGTGGTGGCACCTGTTGGGGTCCCAGCTATGTGCAAATAGTTCACACCCAAACTTGTTTAAAAATAGGTTTTAATACCAGAAATACTTTGTAATAATAATAAAAAAAAATATTACTAGCAATCATTTTTGAAGGAAAAATTATTATCATCAATACATTAAAAAATACCAGCAATACAAACAGCTATACATTTTTTGAAAAAATATGACCAGCTATAGGTTTCTTCAAGGAAAATATTCCCAGAAATAGATTTTTGAAGAAAAACATATTACCAACAATAAAATTTTTGTCGGCATTAAATAACCAATTGAAGTTGATATGCCGTAAAACAAAACAAAGCAAACTAATCCAACCAGTACATTGCTTAGCTTTTGGAATACTTCTTTCGCTAGTCTAATGTGTGTTCGGATCACGGTGTCACATTTTCCATCCTTTGTTAAAACACATTTTAGATATTTAAAAAAAAATGTTTTTTAAACAAATGGCATATATTATTAAGCAAGCCAAATATATAATTCATAATGTCTAAGCCAATTAGGATACTAATTAAATAAATATATAATTTATAATGTATAAGCCAATTAGGAAAATAATTAAATATATAATTCATAACGTATAAGCCAATTAGGACACTAATTAAATAAATATATAATTTATAATGTATACGCCAATTAGGATAATAATTAAATAAATAATTCATCATGTATAAGCCAATTAGGACACTAATTAAATAAATATATGATTCATAATGTATAAGGCAATTAGGATACTAATTAAATAAATATATAATTCAAATCCACGGGGAAGATAACAGGAAACCACTCCACTATATTTCCCAAGAAATGGCAATTCACAGATAATAAAGAAAAGGAATCTGTGGAGGGCCATGATTGCATAGGTGGGAAGGATTTCTATTCTTGGTTGATAGTCAATTTAGGAGAATAATTAATCTGAATTCAAAATCGTAAAGAAGGTAACGGGAAATTACTGCACTATTTTTTCCCTCAATTCACAGATAATAAAGAAAAGGAAACTGTAGAGGGCCATGTTCTGAATTGACATGTCATTAAAAATAAATAAAAGGTTTCGAAATATCAGTTTGGGAAGCTTTCTTGTATACCATAAATAACTTTGTCATGATACACGCCTAATTATAAAAGTGAATAATGTTGGTAAAAATTGTTATTGAAGAGTTTACGAATATTACAATAATTAGAATAATGATTATCTTTTCACAGAAAGCATTACTAATCCTGAAAATATGGAACAGCCTGAATAGTTGCTTCCGATATAAGACCTTAAGAACTTTTAGAAAAAACAGGAAAGAAAAGTAAGAATGATTCCAACAGATGCCAGTATCCAAACCGCAATATCTGGTGAGTACATCAGGCCATGAGTTCAAGGAACTATTCCTTCCCGACCCCCATCTTGCTCAACACCCGGTAAGAAATGTCAACAAAGATTTGGAATTAGTTCGATATGTCATATGTTTACATCATCCTCACTGCGGCAACGACCATCCGTGACTAATAATGTCCAGATTTGGTTAACAATCCGAGGAAAGACACTAAGACAGAAAGTAATTCTTTGGCAGCCGAAAAAGAAAGGGGTTAGAATTAGAATTTCTAGATAGAATCGTATAGCATTATTAATCCTCACCTCACTTCACCTCACAACTCCATGTAGGTGTTGCAAATTGTCAATCCAGAAACCACTCCATGCTCTTTTGGTTCGAAACAGCTTAGCCTGCTTCGATGTCTGCCATGGTGGGCCCTCGTTACCCGACCGTCTCCGTCTTGTTCTGGTTTCATCTTTACCTTGGACGTCCCACTGGACACTTGGTAGTCGGTTCCAAAATCCAAGCGCACGTCCTTTTGTGGGGGCTGCTAACGTAATGGATGAAACACGTAGACGGCTAAAGAGACTGGTGAATTTGAGACTGGCCTAGCAAGCTGGTGATTGATATAATATCGGTGCTTATTTTATTTTAAAACGAAACTGACCTCTTTTAATCATTTGGTGAGAGCCCCTTTTACCTTCCATCAGCACGGCTGATGCTAAACTCCAGGAGAGTGACTCATTGCGCATACTCGGACTAACGTTTTCACCTGACATGAAGTGTTAAGAATTGAATCAATTACTAAGTCTGCAGCTAGAAAGTTGGTTCAATGTCATGCTAGACAATTTTTCTCTCCAGAATCTATCTTACATATTTATAAGTCTACCATTCGTCCATACTTTAAATATTGCTGCCACTTATGATCTGGTGAGTTTGCTATATATTTAGAGATTCTTGATAAAACCCAAAGAAGAATCTATCTTACATATTTATAAGTCTACCTTTCATCCTTGCTTTGAATATTGCTGCCACATCTGGTCTGGTGCTTCTGCTCTATATTTAAAGATTCTTGATAAAACACAAAGAAGAATCTATCTTACATATTTATAAGTCTACCATTCATCCATGCTTTGAATATTGCTGCCACATCTGGTCTGGTGCTTCTGCTATATATTTGAAGATTCTTGATAAAACCCAAAGAAGAATATGCGATGTTGCTGGTTCTGAACAGGACGGGAACAATAAAAAAAAGAGGAATTAAATAGGTGGTAGATAGCGATTGAAATTGCATTTAAATTATTGAAGATCAAAGTTGGCTGAAAGCATCGAGCCGGAAGATAGACCCATAGTCGAGAAGTGCGAGAAAAGAAACTTTCACCAAAGAACTTACGGTTACATCTAGCTATTTCAACGGTAAAATGATGAGACCTAGCCTCCAATCTAGTACTGCGCTTAAAGTAATAAAAACTAGTTACCATAGAGGATAGTTCATCAGAACACTTACTATAAATGTATTTAGAGAAAAGGCAGACGGAAGGTTGTGTTAGGACAGTGGGAAAGTGACTGAAGCCGAATGAACGAATGGTAGACTTATAAATATGTAAGATAGATTTCGGAGAAAAGAAATTGTCTAGCACGACACAGTGAACCAACCTTCTTAATAGCAGACCTATCACTGGATTCAATATAATCGTTCCAACTCACGTCAGCCGAGAATGTTAGTCGGAGAAGGCGCAGCGAGTCACACTCATGGTGGTTAGCATCAGCCATGCTGTTGGGTGGCAGAAAGGGGTCTCTCAGACGATTAATAGAGAGAAGTCCTATTTTCTCGGCGTACTACACAAGAGAAAAACAAATAGACAAAAACATTAATAATAATAATAATAACAGACTTCAATTAATAATAATAAAAGACTCAACACTCATGAGAGGGATTTTCCTTTGCTTTGTCTACACTTCTGAACTCGGAGCAAACGTTCTCTTTGATTGGCTATCTAAGGCTAGAGAACCCCGCTATTTTATCCCGTTATTTAATACGGCGTTAGAAAAGATGGTTTCATGCCTTTCGCGTGAGCATTAATGCAAAAGTGAGCACAATTGTCTAAGTCGGAATTTGAACTCGGCTCGCTGGTTCCACGTCCTGTGCTGATAGCCTATACGCCACCCACACAAGCGTAAATATCATTATGGCTGTTTCAATCGACAAAAGAGTGATTGGCACATTTTGTCACATTCCCCACTATCGTTCCCTTTTTACGAAATAGGCCAACCCAAATTGGTCCATACTGACCAGACGAGATCTGGGGTTAATCGAACTCGGCCCACAAAAAGAAAAGAAAAAATAAAATAATAATAATAATAATAATAATAATAATAATAATAATAATAATAATAATAAGTTTCAAATGTGTGAAGAAACGCATGGAAATCATAATACACTAACTGCAGCTGCAAAATACTTAAAAAAGAAAGTAAAGGCAAATGCAACCGACCAGATACAGAAACGATGTCAAGATAAACCGCTTCAAGGTCAATACTCTGCCCGTACCAAACAAGCTGATGTAGGCAAACCACGTACTCATCAGTGGCTACTTAGAACAGGGTTAAAGGCTGAAAGCGAAGATTTTATTCTTGCTGCACATGACCAATGTTTGTTAACTAGAAATTATCAAGCACACATACTGAAAAATCGTGTTAGCCCAAAATATAGATTCTGTGATAAACATCCAGAAACAGTTGATCATCTTGTATCAGGTTACGCGGTATTGACACCCACTGAATATAAAACCCGGCATGATAGAGTGGGCCAATATCTGCACTGGGAGATCTGCAACTTCTACGGAGAGGAAGCCGAAAAAATTCTTATGAACACCACCCAGACCCAGTTACGGAGATAGGACCTATAACAATTTTATGGGACTTTACAATACACAAAGACAGAACAATCAAAACTAATCGCCCGGACATCGTTATTAGAGATCGCAAAGACAAAATATGCCTCCTTATTGACATGGCAGTCCCTGCAGATTATAATGTATCTTTGAAGATCTTCAAAAAAAAAACTATCAAAATACAAGGACCTTGAAATCAAAATATTAAAAATGTGGCATATGAGTACATTAACGATTCCAGTTGTTGGAGCCTTCGGATTGTTTGGAAAAGATTGCAATGGACTCATTGAAGTGATTCCTGGTAGCCCATGCTTTAAAGAAATACAAAAAGAAATGTTCTCACAAGTACAGCCCACCCCTTTACTATGTAAAATATGTAATTTATTTTTCAAAATTGCTCAGTGAAAAAAGCCATGATGACATTTCTGACCTTTGTTCTCTGTTCGACACCCGGAAATGAATGAGTACACACCAGAAATCAAAGGAAATAATAATAATAATATTGATATAGCAGTCCATGCAGACTGCAATGTACCTTTGAAGATATACAAAAAGCTGTCAAAATAGAAGGACCTTGAAATAGAAATCTCAAACATGTGGCACACGAGAACATCAACAATCCCTGTTGTAGTTGGAGCCCTAGGATTGGTCGGAAAAGACTCCAGTAGTAGGAAGTCCATGCCTCAAAGAGATACAAAATATTGTTCTGACAAGTACAACCCACACTTTACGAAGGACTTTATCTATGTCATTTTTTTTTCGTCAGTGGGAAGTGTCATGATGCCATTTCTAACCTTAGGTCCCTGGACGGGACCCGGAAAGAAGTGTGTAAACGCCAGAAATTAAACGAGATAATAATAATAATAATAATAATAATAATAATAATAATAATAATAACTTATATACTACCCACACATCCGTAAATATTATTATGGATATTTCAATCGATAGGGAATGATTGATATTCGACTGGAAAACGTGGACAGTGATAAATGCTTACGGAACTGGATATTCTCGATGTTTGTTTATGCTGAGACACACTGTGTGGTCCTCGTTGAGATAGTCGGCTTAATTTTAAAAGAATGGCCAAGGAGCTGTTGATGGGGTTCAGAAGAAGAAGAAAAAAAATGGACAAAACCTCTTTAGGACATCAAACCGTAGTAACTACAATAGCAATGCAAAAATAAACAGAGAAAAACGTGCAAAACAGAGAGACCCGGTTTTCAAAGCATGTTGAGACCATCTGAAGCATATGTCTTTCGTGATTCGCATCTCGAAAGTTTGTCCAGTTGTATAACCGATCACATGTTTACTTTACAACGTTGGCATGCCTGAGATGTTTGTAGGGCTCGTCGTTAACCGACAGAAATCTATTTACCTTTAACAGTGATCCCGATAGCGAACGGATGCAGAGTTACTCAAGGTCTTTGCCCTAAGATCTAAACTCTTGTATAATCCGGGTAGGCCGAAGCAAAGAAGAGAATCGTTTACTTTCTTTCTCCCGGGTGTTTTTAATCATGGGGGGAATTGGTGTGGAGAGAAATCAAAACAGGTCTGAAGAAGACAAAAGAAAAAGGAAACGACGAAAAGAGAAACGGAAATGGTTATCATTGAAAATAAACATCGGCTGAACAACAAAATGGCGAAAGCACTTGTACATGTAGGTCAATGGGTAGAGCAATGAACGAAAGACCTCAAGGGTTTGAAGTTTACGTGCACATCTGGATATTTCAATTTTTAATTTAATCTAATTATATTTATTTACATTGTTCGAACTGTTGTCCACATCTTTGTTGTCATATTCACGAGGTTTCGGTTGTTGTACGCTCCGACCTTCTTCAGGTGATTGGAATTTTTAACTGAACCCTTTATTCCATCCACCGGGGTATATTGTTCTAGTTCCAAGTGCCATGCCTCTTTTGGATGTCTTAGTATCAATTATCTCCCTTAAACTCAACTCTCCAAGTTTTTGATCACCTCAGCTGTAGCCAGGTATTGAACTCACACCTCTTTGGGTCAAGTCACTGGATTCGACCAACGCTTTTAACCACTGAACCATGTATCCTTGAGGATAAAGTGTTCAGCTCAAAATTCCAATCACCTGAAGCAGGCCGGAGCGTTCAAAGCTTGAAACGTCGTGAATATGGCAACGACGATAAAGGCGACAGTAATTGAAAATAAGTTAAAATTAGATTAAAATAAAAATTGAAGTATCCTCACACACACAACTAATTTTATTTATTTATTTTTGCCCTTTAGGCATTGTTAATATTTTATTCGTTTCGGCTATTTCTGTATATATTCTCTCGAGTTTTTTTGCTGACTCGCTATCACGGAATCCCCTCAGCTAAAGAAAGAGATAGTTGAAAGTTCAGGGACATATAATGAGGAATGAGGACTTGGCGAATTTAACACTCACATGACGCAATGAAGGAAAGAGAAGAGAAACAGGAAGAAACAGAAAGTAACCTACAGACAAAGGTCGATAGGAAATCATCAAAGGTTACTAAGAAAAACAAATAACAGGATGTTGTGGAGGGTCTTGAACACGCATGCTCTTAAAGGATTTGGCGCATAAAAGATGGATAAGATCGAACTAACAGAATTATCAAAAGCATTTTAAAAAATACAGTCATATAAATTTTACGCACACACATAGACCTACAAATATCTATCTATCTATCTATCTATCTATCTATTTATATATATATATACAAATGGAAAAGAACGAAGAGTAAGATTTCTGCGTTTAAAACATTGATTTAAGAGAGGGCTTAATACAAGAGTACAGCGATAAATACTTATTTATTATGCAGTGTTACATTAGAACATGCACCCACTACAAAACTGTACATCTTGTTTCAACATTAAAATTTTTTTAACGTTTCATCAGGTGGAGAATCACGATGCTACTAAAATATTTTATTCTGAAATGCAGTTATCGAAGTATGTCTTTCACTTCCGTCTTTGGATAGCTTCCAATATGAGGTAAAAAAAAAACAATTTAGATGTGAAGAAAGAAAGGAAGTTCACTGATTAGTAACAGCGACAGGGAGAAAAGAAATAAAAGGTGAAAAAAGGTTGAAGAAAATATAAATAAATATTGAATATATATATATATATATATATATATATATAAATTTGATATTTCAAATTGTAGAAAAATAACTGACTGTTGGACGGCCGTGGGAACTGTTCAGATATTCCTAACTTAAATCTAACTGTATAAAGACAATCTAAAGAAATTGCTACTGTTGGGTCCCTAATAAGCCTTTTTTTTTGTCCCAGGTTCATGGCGATGAATGGGCCATTAGTCTCAGTTGTCAATGTGGCTCAGACTAACTTCGAGCGAGTTGCCTTGGACAGAAATAACTGGAGGTTTTTGTAACAGATTAGTATCATAAATTTCGAAATCAGTCGTAATGATAGGATAAGAAATTAAAGAAAATCTATAGTTTAAAATTTTAATATCCCATATATATGTTGCAAAGATGAGTGAACACAGAATAGCTAAGGTCCTCCTGTATAGTCAGCGTCACAGTTGACAAAGGGGTGTTGGTTGGCTGTGGCTCAGTTATAAAGACAAGCTAAAGAGTAACCTCTCAGCTGTCAATGTGTCTCAAAATAATTTGCCTTGGACAGAAATAACTAGAGGTTTTTGTGCCAGAGCGGCGTTTCAATTGTCTCCTTCTGAAATTAATGGCGTCTTTCTAGTGCTAATTTGCTTAAGAACTTCCTCGTTGATCAGATGTTCAGTCCATGGTATTCTCAGCTTCCCTTCATATCCAAAGAAATTATCCAGCGCTCACCGCTATTTATTTTGTTTTATATTCGATCGAGCTTATAGCTCGGACGTTCATGAGTATATCCCAGTAACCATCACGGTCATGCATCAAGGTCGGAGGGTCATTAGGGTGGCATTCTGTGTCATCACATAACTGGTCAATGTAGGTGTTTGCTGGACGACCAATTCGTTTTGTTCCAAGGTGTCCAGAACAGTAGATCACTTCCGATTTCTTGTTTTGCTCGCCAGGTTTACGTGAGATATCATTCACGTACCCTACCATCCAATATCAGGATACAGCCAAACAACTCACCTTATTACCCATAACGTAAATATCAACTTATGTCCTAATAGTGGATATATTGGGATGGGTCCATAGAGCATTGATTTATCTGGGTGTTGCCTCCAAGTGATGTTAATTATAGGTCTCAGAATCAAAGTATAGGTTCCATCAAATAAACTTAGACTCAAGGGTTTTAGTTAATGTCCTTATGCTATATATATATATATATATATATATATATAAAGTAGACAGACAAGGTTGGGAAGCATACTTTAACGCCGCTTCTACAGTGGCTCAAAAGAATCTCTTTTTGAGGTTGATCAGATTTCCAGATTACATCCATTTTATTCAAAGCGACCCAGGCTTTATGGATGCGAATTTTCAGGTCCTACTTCTCAGCAGAATTTATTTTGCTTCCTCGGTATATAAAAAATACTAGAGGTTTTTGTAGAGCCCGGCGTTGCCTTTCTAGGAATTTGTAACAGTTGATCAGATGTTCATAGATCATATCCAAAGAAATATCGACCATCATAAAGACTGAAAAATAAAATTGACAAAGATTATTGTTTAAGGTTGACGAACACGACCATGTCTTAATTCCAGAACTTCACTTTTTTTTTTACCACCCTGGTTTACGAATTGGTCAATCCCAAACTCAAACAAAAATTATAGGTCTCATTGTTTTCAATCGTTTTGAGTCTACCGATTGAATAAAAGAATTTTTTGATTATAAATAATTACATCTTTTATTCAAAGTAAATGGAATTTTAAAGCATTCTGAATGTAAAAATAAAGAAAAAAGAGATAGATCAAGTATCGACCATCAAAAGACTGAAAATAAAATAAGAAACAATTATCTGCCAAAAAAAAAACATTGAAGTTTTGTTGAAATCGAATTTTAAAAAATAATTGTCTTGTAAATGGATCCGATATAAAATAAAGAAACACAAGACAATAAGAAACACACACACACACACACACACACACACACACACACACACACACACACACACACAAACAAACAAACAACCTGGGTTTTATAATAAGTATAAGTTGTCCCCTTTCATTCTCGTGATGCCTCTTAATCGTGTTTTCAAATTGATTTCGTGCAAAATCAATTGTGTTTTTCTAATTTTTGGCGCTGTCAGAACCACCGCAAGATAATTTTACGTAGTCCTGTGAAGTTTTGTTGAAATCGGTTGAAATATATAAACGTACAAGCACACACACAACCTGGGTTTTCTAATAAGTATGATTCCACAGATTTTATTTATTCACATGAAAATGTTTCTATTGAGCTTTGTTGGTACCTCAACACTGTTTCCTCTGTTTCTAACACTTTATTAAATATTTAGACTTAATACTTTACCCCGAGTGTAGCCTTAATTTTGCGATGAACGGTTGTTCACTCAGGGAGGTCCAGTTGTGCGCTTTTTGGGACTTAAGCTCAACCCAGACCTCATGTGGAACTCGTATATACGATCGTATCGGTAAAGATTGTGGGAAAACGGTCATTTCCCTGTACTGCACTAGTAAGTGCCTGACTCCAGTTGCTATTCTCTACCTTTGCAAGAGCAAAGATCAGGCCGAGAATGGAGTACTGCTTCCAAGGAGGTCCCCAATTTTCACTTTTCGGTCTCGATAGAGACCCAAAACGTCTCCGCGTCCTTGCGGGTGATGAATTATCTTTCATTCCAGACCTCCTTTCCAACAGACGAAAAGCCGCTCTATCGCTATTTCTACGCGAAAAAGCTCGGGCGAAATACATCGCTTAGTTCCACCA
Organism: Acanthosepion pharaonis; assembly: GCA_903632075.3. Lineage (NCBI taxonomy): Eukaryota > Metazoa > Mollusca > Cephalopoda > Sepiida > Sepiidae > Acanthosepion > Acanthosepion pharaonis. Next base: position 187,592 of record CAHIKZ030000912.1, on the reverse strand, counting down.
GTTCTAAACTACAAGCCTAAGACCCACCATGCCACGCACATTGCACCGAACCACCCACATTCCCTTCATATTCCATTGGTGAGATGTAAGTTCCACATGAGCAGCTTCTCGTGTAATGTTGTTTTGTGGAACCAGCTCCCAAGAGGATGCTTCATCGATCACTACAATCTGAACCTGTTAAAGTCTAGAGTTAACCGTTATCTTACCCACATATTTCCATAAAGTCTGTCGCTTACTCTATAACACTATATCTTGAGTGGCTCTTGGGCCTTGTACAGGTTGAATATTCTTGGAAAAAACTTAAATTTCCGTATGTACTTAATTATGTTTCCAATTCTAAGCTCAGACTTTTTGTCGATAAGCGTAAATTTTGTCTTATAATTAAACTTGCTCTTTTTTGTTGCTCTGTCTTGGGGTTTCTTTAGTCTTCGTAAATTTTGTGATATGATGATCATGGCCACAGATATTAAATCTTGCCAGGTCATCTAGTTCTCTTACGACTCGTTTCGTTGTACTGAGTGTCTCAAAAGTCTGGACACACAGGAAATCTCATTAACTATATTTTTTTTTTACATCCACAGATTAAATATGGTTTTGTCGAAAGGAGGAAGAACTGACCACTTTTTCTGGGTTCTGCTAAAGGAGAAGGTGTACTCAATGAAAATCACAGATGTAACACACTTGATTGAATGCATAAAGAGTGAATGTGCTAAATTAACGGCAATGTGGAGTGATTCCATCGAGTTCAGGTAAATCTTGCAAAGCGCATCAACCTTTGCATCACAAATGATGGAAATCATATTGAAAATGTTATTTGTTAATATTCTAGTTCAATAAAATGTTGCTGAAAACTTAGTTTCTTGAAAATATGCATTTTTTGTCTATGTGTCCAGACACTCTGTATAAATTAAATATATCCGGTGTTGAAGCTTGAATAAGCATGGAATAATAATAATACAACACAAAATGTACGTAACAAAATGTATTGAAACAATGAAAAAAGGTACACAATATTTACAGGTAGTTTTGGTATATTCTTGGGAAGACTGTTCCTGCAGAATGGGTTGACTAAGTCGCAGTCGGGCAGAGTCTCTGGATTCGATCTCTTAATCTTCCCTCGTCTTCCGGTACCAACCCATATTTATATGGTCGGTACTCCACTTATGTAAATTAGGTGTATCATACACAACATCCGGCGAGAAGACCCATCCTTGCTTTAACACTGTCTTCCGTTTCGTAACTCGTTTCCTATCAACATGCAGGCGGTTTGTATACAGTAAATTTGGGGGATTATCTTAAAATTTTCCCTTTAAAAGGGCAAGAAATACTTAGATTAGCAAGATAGGAGAAAGTGTGGAGAGCTATGATCGACAACGTCTAGAAAAAAGAATGAGAAAACGTCCATTTTATTTTTACGGTTTTAATTTTTTGATCTGACGTTGTTTGAAGAGTTAACCTAATTTCTGGCGATATCATCCTCAAAATACAGCTGTAAGCTGTCTTTGCAGTGACTCCGTTGTGAGACAAGCCATTGCTCCTTATTTGTTTAATGGCCTTTATTTTTTTTTTAACTTTATAACCCTGACGCCCCACCTTCTTCACTGATTACAAAAAAAGGCATCGTAAGTGATCGTTGGTTGTTGACAAGGACCACTTGGCCGGCCCTACGTCAATGTTAACCATGTTATCAGGTCTCTTATATTTATCTGCAATGCTCTCGTCTCGGCATCCTCCGCCTGCCCCTTACATTTTCGGTGGGCAGGGTCAGAAACGAAGAGGGTGATGACATGATGCCAGTAGTAATGTTACTCACAGGGGATGTATGTCGGTCCATCGTAGCATTCCCCGCAGTGACAAAATCAGGGAGAAGAAGGATGCCGGATGAAAAAGAAACCATTCGGTGTCGTGGACGAAGAACAAGACCAGAACGGCTGAAGGTTTTTTTTTTTTTTGCTTCTTCTTCCTTTTCTCTTTTGATAAGAAAAGGCGGTTAGTTTGTAGACCTGCCGACCAAATGATTTACTGTGCTGTTCTCTCAAATCGAGTTATGGGATTTCCAGAGATAAAATGTTAGCTTTCCACCTCTCTTTGTTCCTTAAATCTCTCTCCTCACTCACTCTCTTTCTATCTCATCCTAGACTCTCTTTCTTTTTCGCTCCTCACTATCTTTCTCTCTCTCTCCTTTTCTCTCTTTTTAATTTTTCCATATTCTTATTTCTTGAATTTTTACTTTTTTGTTAGTGTTTTTCTCTCCTTCTTCTTCTTCTTCTTCTTCTTCTTCTTCTTCTTCTTCTTATTATTATTATTATTATTATTATTTGACTTGACCTTCACTCTCTTCTTACACATCCTGCTCAACCTTCTTTTTTATTTCATTCTCAATCTCATTCGCTTTACCTTTTTCTTCTTTTTCTTCTTCTTCTTCTTCTTCTTATTATTATTATTTAGCCCTCACTCTCTTCATATACGTCATCTTCTACCTTCTTTTCTTCAACCTCCTCTTCTTGTGTCGCCTCCGCTTTGTTTTCTTCCTAGTATTATTTTTATTATTCTCCGACATTCCTTACAGTTTTCTTCATCTTCTCTTTCTTCTCCACTCTTTTTGCTCAGTATCTCCTCCTCCTCCTCCTCCTCCTCCTCCTCCTCCACCACCACCTTATCATCATCATCATCATCATCGTCATCGTCATCTTTTTCTCTTCTGACTTCTTATATATCTTTTTATACTATATATATTATATATCTTATACTTCCCGCGCATAAATCGAGTTGTTAAGACTCATCAGTCCGGCAAACACAAGTGCTCGACCTCCTACATAGAAAATGTATCCATTAGAATTAAATACATATTCGAAAGAAATGGATTAGAGCAATCCTTATCTTCAGGCATAAAATTATTCCTCGTTTTCCCTCGACTCTCCAAAAAAAAAAACAAAGACGTAAATGGAAACCTGAAATAATTTTTACATTTGCTGCCTTTCGTTATAATTTGCTATCGTCAAGGTTTGGCTATTGAAATACAATGTCTAAGCAATTTTCAATCTTGGGGATTATTTAGTAGATGGAAAGGGTCATGACATTTAGTCTATATATTTTTTTAAGCATTTCACTCCAATGCAAGGCGGGAGAGCCACTAGCACGCAAGGGGTTACAGAGAGTGAGAGCAAGAGTAAAGAGGGGTGTTTGAAGAAAGGATAAAGAGAAGGACGGGGATCAGGATCAAAGCATAAGAAGATGTCGATTGACATTACATTTGAATATTTGAAGATTATAGTTATCAGGGAAGCAAGTAAGAGGAAGGGAGTTCCTCTGTCGGGAAGTGCAACAGAAGAAGCGGTTGGAATAGAAGAGCCGGTTACATTTAACTGTTTCGACAGTGAAAGATTGGGACCGAGATGTCAATCTAGTAGCACGCTTAAATTCATGCAGTTCGGACACGAGTGAAGAGCAGTTGCCATGAAAGTATTTGTAGAAAAGACAGAGGGAAGCCACCTCACGTCTGTGAGAAAGTGATTGTAGTCGAGATGCCAGATCAGGACCTATCACATTGCATATCCGTCTTTGGATTTTGTCGAGAACCTCGAGATGAATAGCGGGGGCGCCAGACCATATATGGCAACAATTTTCGATGCAAGGACGAATGGTAAAGTTGTAGATTTGAAGGATGGACTCAGACGAGAAAAATCTTTCTGGTGCGACACAGATAAGCAACTTTCCTTGAGTTAGATGTAGCTATTGATTCAATGTAGTTGTCCCACCTCAGGTCAGTGAAAAACATGAGAAGGGAAGATAACAGGCAACCTATACACCAGACTTATCAGGAATGCAGTAAATCTCCGGGTTACGACAGTCACGAGTTTTGACGATTTGTGGTTATGACGCAATCTCTATTAATCTTATTTCGACTTATATACGGCTCAAACGGCGAGGCGGAATAATACACGACGCGGGTAAGAGGAAGAATATATTGCTCAGAGGAAGATTACGTCGTTATACGGCGTTAGAGAGAGGAAAGCGGTGTGGGTCGGTTCCTGGTTGTACGCCATATTGGATCGTTGTGCACTCGCTCTATTTCGTTTGTGTTGTGCTAGTGTAAACTTATTTCCCTTCATTATGGCCTTCAAGCGTTGTGTAACCTCTTCTGATGGTGGTGCTTCGAAGAAAAGGAAAATCATCACTCATGGAAGTGAAATGACACATTGTTAAACGCTTTCATCTGCCAAGAGCCAATTACATCACTCATCATAAATATACAATCAGTTTAAAAACATTTTCATTTCATTATATGTACTATATTTATGTCTTCAATGTTTTTTTTAGTCCAAACTAGCTTAAAATATGTTATAGTAATGTGTTATTATATCTTAGCATGTATTTTGTGTTATTACATCTTAGTTTATATCTTAATTTACTATTGAGTTAGTATAGACGAGTGAGGTAAATTGTTATTCACGTAAAACCGATTAGCCAATTTGGATTATTTACCTAACCAGTTCCTTCCTATTTTCTATATATTTTCACATATTATTGGCTCCCTAATTTAGGTCGAGCACTCTAAACCTTTATTTTTAAATACTCCTTTAAAAATATGGAAAAAATTAATTTCGGGATTTCTCTCAAAAACATTCCACTAACAAACAAACGGAATTATTTTGTTAAACTTTTACAAAAAACAGAGGAATTAATTAGAAGGATGAGATGGAAGGCATACTTCTACTTTCGTGGGAATAATTCAACCGATAAAGAACGCGAAGTTTACGGCTTTAAAAGTAAAAAAGTTGCACCATTCAACAAACAGCTATATGAATTTGAAACATTATCAACAACATCTCCTTTCAAAAAAGAAAAGCCACTTCCAAAAACATCTAGACCAAATAGTTAAAAGCATTAATGATTGTGACAAAATATTAGTTAAGTCTGACAAAACCGGCAACTTCTACAAATTGCCTGTCGATGACTACAACAACTTAATTAAAAAAAACTTAACCAGGACTTATAAAAAAGCTTGCAACAACAACATCAATATGGTCGATAGCATAAACAGAACTAGTAAAAAAATAACTGATAAATTAAAAATCAGCGATAGAGTAGGTAAACTTGCTGAAAAGGAATGTTACATAACTCTTAAGGACCATAAGCCTGACTTTTTAGAAAACCCTGCAACTAGAATAATTAACCCGACCCGACCCGACATAGGAAAGATCAGCAAAAGGATCCTGGAAAAAATTACCCGCTAAATAAAAAAAACAACTGGAATTAAAATTATGGATCAATACTAAAGATGTCATCAATTGGTTTAACTATATTGATGATAAACCGAATTGCACCCTAATACAGTTCGATATAGTGGATTACTACCCATCAATCTCGAAAGATCTATTTACAACTGCCCTGAATTTTGCTGCTGTGTATTCTAACCTGACAAAGGAAGAAACAGATATAATCCTCAGCGCAAATAAATCGGTTCTCATTCATAATGGGGACCAATGGATAAAAAACAATAACGACCTGTTTGACATCACTATGGGATCATTAGACTCTGCAGAGTCTTCTGACCTTGTTGGTCTTCTAATATTGTACAACTTAACGGCACACCGCGAAATTGATATTAAAGAAAATCGGACTGTATAGAGATGACGGGCTCATGGTGGTGAGGAGTTCTACTAGTTTTAAGATTGAAAAAATCAGAAAAATTATATTTAGTGAATTTAAAAAACTAAACTTAAAGATAATTGTCTCTTCTAATTTAAAAAGAGTTAACTTCCTCGACGTAACTCTAAACTTACCAGGCAACACATACCAACCTTATAGTAAACCTAATGCTAACCCTTTATATATACACCCGAAGTCAAACCACCCTCCATCCATAATTAAACATATACCCTCATCAATAGAAAATAGAATTAGCATTAACTCCGCTAACAAGGAAATATTCCAACAACACAATGGCTTCTATAACACTGCCCTAAAAGATAGTGGTTATAAAAATGCTAACATTAACTATAGAGACAATTGCACTGGCCATAGGAAAAAAAAACAGGAAAAGAAAAATCATTTGGTATACCCCTCCGTTCAACCAAATGGTTAGTATTAAACTAGGACAGAAATTCTTAGCCCTAATTGATAAACACTTCCCCACCAATAGTAAGCTTAGTAATATATTCAATAAGAACACCCTAAAATTGAGTTACAGCTGCTCTGAAAATCTTGAACGTATAATAAAAAAACACAATAATAAGATCTTGAACAAAACCCCATGCCTAAACAGTATTAATAAAAACCCTGCACTTAAATCCGACAATAAAAGGGAAAAATTATGTAACTGTAGAAACCCAGAAGACTGCCCATTAGAAAATAAATGCTGCATTAAATCTGTGGTATACCAATGTACTATATCATCCACTGAGAGCCCTAGCACTAATAAGATATACATTGGGTCCACGAATAATGATTTTAAAGATAAATGGAGGCAGTATAAGTGCTCTTTCAATAATATAAACAAAAGAAATCAGACTTCCCTATCTAAATATTGTTGGCATCTGAAGGAAACAAATAGGACACCTAAAGTTAAATGGAAAATTATAAACAAGGCTAGAACATGTAAAACTTGGGATGACCCATGCCCTTTATGCCTCCATGAGAAATTACACATAATTAAGCTTCTAAATAATAATAATCTATTAAACAATAGACACGAGTTAACGGTTTTTTAAAAAATTCTTATACATGATTGAAACATGATTGAGATATGCTTTTTTCTGAGAAATTTTATTATGACAAAAAAAAGTATTTTATGATTAAATTTTGCTCCCCTCAAAATATCCTCCTATAGCCTTGATTACTGCAGTTCAAATTTTTAGATTTTCGTTGCTAAAATTTCTTAAAGTATGAGTTTGATAACTGATTCCATTCATTTTTCAATGACTCTAAGAGGTCTTTTGATTATTTTTCACTCCTCTGTCAAGTTGATCACATGTTTATTCTTGGGGTGGTTTCAAACTTTTGAACTGTATATATATATATATATATATATATATATATATATATATATATATATATATAGACATACAGACTGTCAAACTGATCAAGGGAATTCAGAGCAGCGTAGATCCATTCAGCTCTTATCTCAAATAACAACTTAAAAGAGACTGTTTGACCAACACAAGGAATGTTAAAAGATTCATGTTAAAAAGATAAAAAAAAACAAAAAAAAAAAACAAATGAAAACTACAGACAAAAGTTCATTTTCTCCATCAAGACATTCATTTCTGTAGTTCACGGCTACCAGCAAGTATAAAATTATTTTTCTCGTGATGATGGCCATGTTGGCTGAAACTTGTCGAGGAATGTAAATGAAATAATAATAAAAACGAACGAATATTAATCTACAACCTAGTGTGTCTGAAGATTTTAATTTTTTAATATTTTTTATTGTTCAATATATATATATATATATATATATATATATATATATATATATATATATATATATATATATATAAATATATAAATATATATTTATATATATATATATATATATATATATATATATATATATTGTTTTTTGTTTGCAAATTTTAATTAGAATAATTGATTAAATTTTAAATATTTTAAGATTCTCTATTAACTTTTAGCGGCCAAATGCCATTGTTAGTAATTTACTAATTACTAATGATAAATGGAAAAGCTTACTACAACAATTCAGAAAATAATAGCAGTGACTATCGTACAGTTAAAAATTATAAGTAATTTTCTGACATTTCCTCAATAGATTTCTTAGAATATTTTTATAAATTTTTAAGAAATTGTGATAAAAGCGTTAACGTTATATTCGTCAAGTAATTTTTATAGGTGTATCTCCCAAGCATAAGTCTATTGTGAGAGTTGTCTACCTTCGTGTTTTTCTGCGATATTTTAAACTAATAGTAAAAAATATTTGTTCAAAACATATTAATTAAATTTTAAATCAGTTATTCTTTTCTCAGATAAAATTTCAGAAAAGTATTTTTTTCTGAAAGATGTTTTAAGAAAGATATTCTTTTTCGCAAATTTGTAATTTTGTTGTTGGGCCCATTCTGTTACTAACAGCCATGCATTGCCTCACCTTGCAGTTGATGTTTAGTTCTTTCTTCTCGTTTTCTTTCAGTACCTTCCGTAGGATTTGTAGTTTTCTTTCTGTGTCTATCAACACGGTGTAATCTGTACGTTTTATGTTATTAAAATTGCGACCGCCAATAAAGAATCATAGTAGGATTTCTAATTCTCTCAGGATCGCCTTACTTTATGGGTTGCCCAAACACATCCTTGTCTTACATACCTTGTGACTTGAGTCGTGCCTAAGTTTGTCGCACTAGAACTGCCCCAAAGACTATTTAAGTCATGGAAGATCGAATAATGAGATAATAGTCTGGGAAAAAAAGCTTTATTAGCCAAAATTTTATGGTAAAAATGGCCGATATGGATATACTCGTGGGAAAAATCTATGGAATAAGGAAACATTTTATAAAACTTCTGAAGGTAAAAGAAAATGCGAGTCTTCACGATTTGGTGAAATTAAAGCATTGACCAAAAATCTCTCTCCCTTTTCTTTCTCTCTCTCTCTCTCTCTCTGTGTGTGTGTGTGTGTACAAAGAAACAAACTAATTTGGCACCTTGTCAAAACAGCCAATAAAAAAAAAATACATCGTTTCAATAATTCGCTTCCTTTCGTTCGTAAAATTACACTCTGTAAACAAACATGTCAAACCGATTCTATGGTGGTCTATTTTTTTCATTGGTTTTTATAATTCACTACTTAAAGTATCCATTTGATGGCGAATTCCAACAAGCCAATTTCTACCTCCCGACGAAAAAAAAAAAATCACAACCAAGGGAGACAATTCACTTCATCTACAATAGATATTCGATCAATTCTGACACAGACCAACAAACATTTGTATATATTCACCCACTAACTAATGAATATTTTTCTCTCTAAAAACAAATATCTTTGCGATGCCAAACTTATATATATATATATATATATATATACATATATATAGTTTTAAGATGTGCTATATTTATGGGATAAAGTGCTTAATATCAGAGACAGAGCGTATGTAGATGTAAAAATAAAAATATAAAAATAATCAACCCAAATAAATAAATAAAATAATAAACAAATTGAAAACTTACCCCGCCAAAATAACAGAATAGACTACAGCAATGAATCCAAAAATTGGACTAATAAATAGCTTTAATTATCTCCCCAGACCAAAACAAACTATTAAATAAGCGACATAAGCAAATCCTCAAATCCTTTTTACTACGTTAATAAAACATCGAAAACCAAAATGAATAAATAAATATATAAAATAAAAAATGAAAATAAATAAAAACAAGTAAAATAAATTAACCCAAATAAATAAATAAACAAGCCACTTCCGCCAAAATAACCGCCAGAATAGATTACCCACAATACACCTCTGACCCATATATATAAATAGTCAAGAAAAAATCCAACACTCGTGGCCTGGCGATTACGTCTAGCATGAAATACCCTGTCGCCTCTGAGTGTTGACTCACTGTTCACTTATAAATATATATATTAAATATTTAAATCCATGTATATCGTTCTCTCTTACCGCACGATGCTAATCAAAGATTTATGAAACGTTGTATCTAGCACATGAAGCATTGAGCAGCATAAGGGATAACGATATATTTTTTTTATTAGTTATCTTAGCTCTGTTCTTTTACATTGAGCACTTTTGCACAATACTTCCTTTGCCGTACTTTATATTCTAAACGTGTTTTATCGAATGACACCGGCAAGGAACATCATGAGATACTGAGTGTGAGGTTCTAGAGTTTGAAGTGTTTTAAAATAAACTAAGGTTGATGCTTGATTTGATTTGTTTCATATACACCAAGTATCAACATTCAAATAATTCAAATGTTCTAACAAGACATCCGAACACAACATCATGTCGTAATGTTCTAAAATTACTACTTATTCAACAAAACATATAACAGAAACATGAAAAAACGTTAACAACGGTCCACTTGAAAATGGTTAATGAATTAGCCGAAAGCGCTTGGTAATGGGGTCATCTGGGTACCCGTGATTTCTCATAAGGCATCAGCGTTACTTCCGTTAAACATTATCTTAGACGTGACTAAGATTCTTTCTCTTCTAATTAAAACTCCCCAGCCCAAGAGAGACATTAATAAACCACTCTCTTAGCCTGCAATCAGGCCCAAGTAGTACGGTGATTTTCTAAGCTTAGCTTAGATGTGGTGCAAGGCCAAAAGTATGGGGCACCCAGTGAGGGTCGAACTCCCTATTTAGTCGTAATGGATCAAAAACACGTGATCGGCGAAACGAGTCGTTATAAAGACAGGTGGTTGAAAGGTCCATCAAAACATATAGAAGACACAAAGTACCATAATTCAGAGTTTGGTAAGACAAAAGTGAGCGAATGATATTCAAAAGATATTTAATAAATGATTATTATAGGTTGACGATGGATGTAAGTGCCGTACATCTTTAAAAATATGAGTTAATCGATTTAACGGTTTTCTTTGGATTTTTTAACATTTTTGTGTTCGTGTATGTTGGCTTGGGAAAGGCGTAATTCTTTCAGGAAAGGACTTTGTGTCCTCCGCATATTTTGATTGAACTTTCAACCACCTGATGAATATTCATGAACGCTCTCAACTTTAAATGCCTTGATAAAACAATGACTTTCTTGCTCTTGTATATAAACACGTGCAACAAAATAAATCTCTATGTTTGCCTTGAGAGGACGAAACGCGTCGTTGAAGAATAGTTTTTCCTTCTGTCTTATCATAGAAAATGTTTGTCAATCTAACATGTATCATTTTTATTTTAGCTTCACCAGAATGGGATATAGGGGAAAAAGAATTTCTGGTATTTTTACTTTTTTGTTGTTTCATTTTCATTGGTTAATCAGGTTTCACGCGTATTTGACTTATTAAAGAAACGTTAGTATAATTTGTGTTGTTAGGTATTTGAATTTAATGTAATTTCTTTGAACTTCGAATGTTCTCCACGTCAATGAGTGAAGTGTGGGGTCTGCTGGTGTGGCTTGTTTAGTGTTCAGTGGTCCATCTAATTGACCTACGACCTGCACATTTCACATCTTTGTGACCCTTTTCACTCATTCATACATTCTATATCCCTCATAATATTGCACAATGGCGTCGTCTCCATGTTCATGCTAGATTATGTGTTTTGCTTAGCATAGTTACAGTATAAACTACAGGATCGTTAGATGTTGTACAAACACAGATGTGCCTGAGCAGGTGTCTGCAACATGGACCGACGTCCATTTTTTTCATATATAAACATTTTTCTTATTCTCTGATTTCGGTTTAAATTTACGCATGTGTTTTGGCAAGAAATGTTTTATCTAAACGACGTTGTCCCGAAAATTTAAAAAAAACTTCTTCATTATCTTTTTCTGTCAATTATTTTTTTCTTTTTTTTTTTAATTTCTTTCTTTTTTTATCTAAAGTAAACTCTTGTCTATTTAGCTTTGTTTTTTAAAATTTTTCTTTCTTTTTTTTTTTTATCTAAAGTGAACACCGTCTAATTACCTTTGACAAGCCAGAATAGTTGATCCCCTGAAATTTTTAATACGAAGAGACATAAAAACCCCTCCATAACCCGGCAATTTGGCACCTCCTCCGTTTCTGTTCACCAAACGAAAACAAAAACAAATAAAAAATTAATTTTTCTTCCTTACTTTATCTCTCAGACCCATAACATTTTTTTTCGTTGGGGAGGGACCCCACAACCAAACTCTTTAAAAACTTATTTAAAGCAACAAGGAACGCGAATCAATTTTCCCGGCGGAGTAAAATGATAAGACTTAATATATCAAAAAGCTTTGACCGACAAAGTTTAGTTCGGGGGAAACGACTATCTGATTTCTCCCCAGTTTCCAGTCAAAAGAATTGTTCTGTTTCCCCGGTTTCATATTTGACTTTTGGAATTAACGTTTCGGAAAGGGTCACTCAGGACTAAATTTATAGTCAGTGAAGAATATTTGAGAGCAGGTGAGATAATTAGCACGTGCGTATAAATTCACAAGAACTCCACGTCCAATGGCAAAGTATAATGATATCGTCAAGAAAGTCATAGGGAAAGATCCTTTCGCACAAAATATTGATATTTTAATTAACATTAATGCAGATAAAATACAAAGAAATAAATACAGCCAACTAAATCAACTTCCATTTCAAATTAAACATATATAGCATATAAGACGGCCTTTAAATCCCCAAAATCGCCATTAAAAATGTGGGGTCGTCTTATACTGCAATCTAAAAAAAAAACCTTAAATTCTGAGTAGTGTTTGTCAGTAGGCTAATCTCAGCCTCGGTGCAATAACCAATAGCGTTCATGAAAAGATTCACATTATCAAATAAACTGATAATAAAAGCAATAAAACTGTTTCTACCTTATATATTACTGGCATAACTTCATAATAAATTGCCTGTTCGAAGAATAATTCCATATCAATGAAATCAACTTGTATCTATGCAACTTCAGCTGAGAAAATGTAAACATCCAGTTTATGTGTTTTTTCTGCAACTAAAGCTTATAAAACAGAAAAATACCTGACTACAACGATTTAGTTTTTATTCCCGCATGAACTTTATTACAGATGGTAACATAAGAACGGTGTTCTTCGAGTTTATTTTGTCGATGCCTTCTTGAAGAGGTTTCACAGGGGTTTTCGGCTTCTGCATCATTGTCTCTTCCAATTTAATTTCACAGAAGTAATTAATGACTTCAATGTTAGTGACATTTTCAACAGAGGAAGATCTCCTCTCCAAATCTAATGTTTAACATTATCTCTCTCTCTCTCTCTCTCTCTCTCTCTCTATATATATATATATATATATATATATATATATATATATATATTATATATATATATATATATATATATGCCGTATATTTCCGCGTATAAGACGACCTTTAAAATGAAAAAAATCAGCTTTAAATGTTGTGGTCGTCGTATATTATAATTCTAAAAACGAAACCTTAAATTCTAACTGATGTTTGTCAGTAGGCTAATCTCAGCCTCGGTGCGATAACCAATAGCGTTCATGAAAAGATTCAGATTATCAAATAAACTGATAATAAAAGCAATAAAACCGTTTCTACCTCATATATTACTGGCATGACTTCATAATAAATTGCCTATTCGAAGAATAATTCCATATCAATGAAATTAACTTGTATCCATGCAAGTTCAGCTGGTTTGGTTTGGTTTGTTTTACGGCATATCAACCGCAATGGGTTATTTAATTCCGACAAGATCTTTATTGCTGGTAATATATTTTTAGTCAAATGTATTGCTGGTAAATTTTTTTCCTTTAAAAATCTATTTCTGGTATTATTTTTTCTTCAAAAATGTATCGTTGTATTTTTTTTTCAAAAAAGTAAAGATGGTAATATCTTTTTTCAAAAATGTATTGCTGGTAATAATTTTTTCTTCAAAAACTTATTGCTGGTAATAACTTTTTTTTTACAAAGTATTTCAGGTATTAAAACCTATTTTTATACTTTAATAGTGTTTTGACCCCAGTTTGGGGGTTAACTATTTGCTCATAGCTGGGACCCTAACGCCGGGTCAGGGTGGACCTGGGAACACCAGCAATTAATAGATGGTTTCACGCTCTTCAAAATCTGATCAGAGGCCTTGCTGCTGGACGTAGTTTATCGTCTTACCCTGGACGCGGATGTAACTTATCGTCATACTCAGGACGGCAAGCTCAGCTAAGAAAAAGTAAACATTGAGTTTTGACTGAGTTCATAGCAACTTTTTTCTTTTGCTAAACTTTCAATAATCATAATGGCAGTGTTAATTACAACAGTGATAGCATTTAAGATAACGTAATATTTATTTCTCATTAAAAATTCATTATCATTTTGGTGTTAAATAATAACACAATTTAGGATTACTTAAAATCTTTATTTTTCAAAGGAACTTAATGGCCATTAGTCCACCAGGCTGTTTGTAACTGTTTAGATAGAAGAAGAAGAAGAAGAAGAAGAAGAAGAAGAAGAAGAAGAAGAAGAAGAAGAAGAAGAAGAAGAAGAAGAAGAATCAGTATTCTCAAGTGATCACGTGATTTAAATATAAACAAAAACAATGGTTTCCGTTTTAGGGGACATAAGTTGGAAAAACATGATCGAGAATCGGTTTTGTTATTTTGTTTATTTTGAATTTCTAAGGATACAGTAAGTAAAATCATTTAAAATAACATCATCTTTATATAATCATTAAGCAGTCATCTTATACTACAGGCATACGATAAATTCATGAAAATTTGCCATATTTTTTTACCTTAGAAATATACGGTATGTATCTTTTGTTAATGTATAAAACAATTTTAAAAACTTTTATTGTGACATGTTTCACTGATTAAACAGCATCAACTGAAAAAAACAACAAATTAAATTTACAATAGTGAGATTGAACTTGATTCCCAATAATAATAATAATAATATGAACGCTTGATGTTTGCTTTTTTCAATTTGGTTTTACTAATTTCAACTCCGTTCTTATTTAAATATTTATTTATTTTAAGACTAGCAGCATGGCCCGGCGTTGCCCGTGCTTGATTAAAAAATCGTACGACACATAGAGCAATCGCTATCACTTGACTTAAAATATTTTTGCCCTTCCTTGCCTTTAAAGGAGTGCCCTTTGCCGTGCTGATGTTGCTACATGCCTTACTTCTTGCCTATCTCACACTGCGAATTTTTTCCAAGCTCTATACTAAACATTAAATCTGTTACGAAAAAAGACCTAAACAAAATGAACACAAAACGATCAACTTTAAAAAAGGACTCGTAACTGGAAAAACCGAATGAAAAAAAATGTTAACAACAAATACTTTTTCACATACAACCCAGTTCTGCGGAATCAGAATCAACGTTGAGTTTAAGCAAGCGAATGAGCCAATTGGAATAAAGTGCCATGCAGATTTAAATTTTTCCCACTTGTGACGAATGCAGCTATCGATTTTTTTGCATGCTAGGATGCTAGTTAACATTCGTGTCAGTTAGCTGTTGGCTCTCACGCTGGCCAATACAATTTTCCTGCCTATTCGTGTCAGTCAGCTGTTGGCTCTCACTCTGGCCAGTACAAAATGGCCGCAAACTACATGAAAACTGCCATAGAAGCATGAAAAAATCGATTATTTCCACTATCGATGGGAGTTGGGAAATGCAAAGTCAGTCTTAGCCTTCCCGCTAACTTGGAGCATGTGCATGTAAAATTGTACATATGGGAACTTGTTAGGACTTCATAGAGACATTAAGATATTAATGTGACTCTCGTAGGAATGTGTTATTTTGGTGTAAGGTATATTGTGATATCTTTACTTAGCTAAGTTTAAGATGAGACAGATTAAAGATCAGCTTTCCCCCTTGACCCCCTTTGCCTTGTGCCACATTTTTGTATATTCAAAATAAATGTTACTTTCCTTTATAGTAGCTACACTTCATGAATTTAAGCGCAGTACTAGACTGGCGGCAAGGTCTCATCATTTTGCAGTTCAACCGGCTTAGATGTGACCATAAATTCTAAGCTAACAGCTTCTTCTATCACACTTTTCCGCTTGTGGAACTCTCTTCTGACTTCTTGTTTTCAAGTCCAGTTTGACCTTGAAGAATTTAAATGCAGTGTCAATCGTCATCTACTGTCTTATTTCCTTTCTTATTGTTCTCTCTCCTTAATAGTGTTTGTTCTCCCATTCTCAAACACTCAGTAATCCATTGCGTCTTAGTGGCTTTATTGCCTTGCTTGGAGTGAAATGATTAAAAAATAAGTAAATTAATAATGACAACAATATTTCAGTTTGGTTAGCGTGAGACTAATATATCTTTTAATTCTAGAATTGGAAAAGAAGTCACAGAAATAAAATGTGTAAAAATTTGTTCAAATTAATAATGATAATTCTTCAGCAAAGAAATTCGAACAATTTAAGATTATTAATTTCATTAAAAATACTACTTTAGCCGGGCACCGCACAGATGATGGTCTCCAAAACGAATCAACACCCACTACGTAGATATTTACTAAGAAAAGTTTAGTCTGATAAAATTACTCATTAGTCAATACCTCTATAAAATTACTCATTAGTCAATACCGCTATAAAATTACTCATTAGTCAATACTTCTATAAAATTACTCATTAGTCAATACCGCTATAAAATTACTCATTAGTTAATACCGCTATAAAACTAATCGTTATTCAATACTTCTATAAAATTACTCATTAGTCAATACCTCTAGAAAATTGCTCATTAGTCAAAACCGCTATAAAATTACTCATTAGCCTATTCTTCTATAAAATTACTCATTAGTCAATGCCTCTATAAAATTACTCATTAGTCAATACCGCTATAAAATTACTCATTGGTCAATACCACTATAAAACTAATCGTTATTCAATACCTCTATAAAATTGCTCATTAGTCAATACTGCTATCAAAATTACTCGCTACATCAGCAATGGTTTGCAAAAATAATTTATTTATCATCCGTCAATGAAAGGAAGTCTATAAATATTCTTTTTTTTAATCAATTCACCCCAAGCAAGGCCATAATGCCACTAAGACGCAAAAGGCTACTGGGAAATAAAATGAATGAGATTTAAAACCGATAACCCAATCCTATACAGGAAACAAGAGATAAACCTCTACCGATTAAAAGACAGGAGAGGAGCATGAACCGTGCGAAAGGAGAAGCTATTTACTACTATTTTTTATTTAGTTTTTTTTTGATGGTATATGGCCAGAGAATTAAGTTCCCAATGAGGATTGAATTCACTCTACCTGCAATGGTTTGAAAGATTAAACGACTCAATAGCAAGTACATAAGTGCATAGAGCGAATGAATTTGCAGAACCACTTGATGGAATTCGGGATATTTTGGCGAACTCTGAAAAGGCGGGTTTAATTTTTTTTAATTAAATTTTCGTTTTCTTTCATTAAATTATTTTCCATTAGTTGTGGGAGTTTATTTGCGATTACTAAATCAGATTAGGTACTCCTAAGCCGAACTAAATTTCTAAATAAATTAAAAATAGCAAAAAACAGAAACAAAAAAAAAAACATGCTAATATTTTTTTTTATAGAAAGCAATCAACATCACGAAACTACATTTTCTCGTCCTTGTCAGAGAAAAAAAAAAAAGAGAAAGGAAACTGAGACAGTATCCAGGACTTGTTGTTAAAAAAAAAAAAAAACAGCTTTAAGAACTTGTTGAAATTTGGAGGAAGAGAAATGAAGATCACTGGAAAAAACTGATTCTGTCGGCAGCAGTCTGGTTTCTGCAAAATATTTGTGCCATCAGTAAAGATTAAGATGTCGGTAAGTGACAAACATGTCGCATATGATCCAACTTGCCCAGACACCGCACAGGACAAACGTTTCTTTTTCTAAATCTACAAAGATATTTTTTTGAGCAAGTTTTCGTTAAAATATGTGTTTTTGTAAATATTCAACCGAACACCGAATTTACAGTGTAAATTATAGTTTTTTTTTGTTGTTTTTTTAACTTTATTAAATAAATTATTTACTGTTTCATTCCACTATCATCGCTACCGTGTGGTACCGACTCCCAAGAGAATTCTTCCCCAATTTTAACTAGTTCAAGTCTAGGGTTAACATCTGTCTTACGGGATTGCTAGAGGTTTTAGGTTGAAATATGTGTCTCCTGGTATTATTTTTATCCCGCATCAATTATTGCCGACTCGATGTGACTCCAAACAAAAAATGATTAACACAATATAAAAACAAGCGACAACCAATTGCACGTCTTGACAAAAGGTATTACAGTTGCAATGAAAGAAGAAAGCATTTAAAGACTACTTACATACAAAAAAAAATATAATTAAGCTAGCTATACGTTCTTCTTCAGGTGCTCGGGACAATAATGGCTCTCCACAACTTCCTGTCTTTTGTAGCGCTGAATAAATTTGGTCTTTTTGTTATTTCTTCTAAAGCCTGTTCCGTTTTCTATTTGCTCATGCTCACTAAGTAGGTTAAGCGTTGTTTTCCCCCTGTTCCTCTTGCCCTCAATCTGTCGTGGGAGTATCAGATTTTCCAAGCACTCTTTCCTCATTATGTGCCCTACAAAAATCTACTGTCTCCTGATGTTAAGTATAAGTATATTTTGTTTCTATTTTCTCAAAAACTACGTTGTTCCTCACATGTTCGGTCCATGTTATCTTCAGCGTCCTTCTGGTTTGATTTGGTTTGTTTTGTTTTACGGCATATCAACCTCAATGGGTTATTTAATGCCGCCAAAATTTCTATTGCTGGTAATATTTTTTTCCAAAAAATGTATTGCTTGTATTATTTCTTCTTCAAAAATCTATTTCCGGGATTTAAAAAATGTACAGCTGTTTGTATTGCTGGCATTTTTTTTATTTTTTAAGTATTGCTGGTAATAATTTTTTCCTTCAAAAATTTATTGCTGGTAATATCTTTTTTTACAAAGTATTTCTGGTATTAAAACCTATTTTTATACTTTCATAGTATTTTGACCTCAGTTTTGGGGTTAAATATTTGCCCATAGCTGGGACCCTAACAGATCCTACTACACCGGGTCAGGGTGGACCTGGGGACGCTAACAATTAAGAGGTGGTTCTTTGCTCCTCAAAACACCCTGATCAGAGGACTTGCTGTTGGACGTAGTTTATCGTCTTACCCAGGACGCGGATGTAGTTTATCGTCATAAGCAGGACGGACATCCTTTTGTAGAACCATATTTCTGTTACTTCAAGTCTCTTCGTCATCTTTGAGGAGATTGTACAGCAATTACTGCCATACAGGAGAGCAGATTTCACGCAACAGTTTAGAAGTCTTTTCCTTGTGTCTAGCCGAGTTTTTCTATTTCTTAGTACTTTGCTTAACTTTTGGAATGCGTCCTTCGCTATCTCAATACGCCTACGGATTTCAATGTCACACTTTCCGTCTTCTGTTAAGACACGTCCCAGATATTTAAATTCTTTTTACTTGTTTGATTTTGGTATCTCCGATTTGAAATACGTACTTTGCGATCATGTTAACAACCATGCATTTTGTCTTCTTGCAGTTGATGTTTAATCCTTTCTTCACTGCCTTCTGTAGGAGTTTTTTTTTCTTTCCGTTTCTGCTATCAACACTACCAAATTGGAAAACCAGAAAATATGACACATAAATCTAAAGGCACATTGGAATAGCGAAAGTTGTCTTCCAAAATCTAAGAAAATTAAATACGAAACAGGAAAATTTAATTAGAAGCAAAGAAAATGGTATTAAAATGCCACATAACATCAGTTTTTCAGTATGGCAGTGAATCTTCTCCCAGTAGAAAAGGAGATTTAAGGTAACAGAAATGTTGTTCTAGAAACGGATACAGAGAATACCATGGACTGAAAATGTGAGCAATGGGGAAGTTCTAGGGAAAATTCAAACGAAAAGAAGTCTTATATCTAGAATCCGAAAGAGGACCGTTGAAATTTATAAAACACATAATAAGGAAAGAAAGCTTGGAGAATTTAAGACTTACAGGGCGTACTAAGAAAAGAAGAGACAAAAGAAAAAGACGGGTAACATATGTAATTAGATGACGGGAGAGAGAATGGGAGTGATGGTCAAGAAAAAAACTAAGAGCTACAAATGGTAGGAAGTTGTGGAGAGCCATGATCGCACACGTCCTGAAGGGACACAACCCCCAGAAGAATGACAAAAATGTTGAGAGTGAGATGAGTGACAAAAACGAGCAGGTTGATGTCGCAGAAGCAGGGCTTCTGGTCCCAGTCAAAACGTTGACGCATTTAGTGAAGTCGTTTGTTGTGAGATGAAATATTTTGATTGCAGCATTTAAGCAGTCACTTTTGGCGTTCACTTTTACTCCTTTGATTGGCAACTGGTTAAGCCCGTGGCGCCCACGAAGGGGGCACGCTCATTCGTGTCTCGTTCTTCTGACAGAAAGTCAGTGATGCGTCAAGGTGCATGCATACGTCGTGTAGCAAGAAGTTGGACAATCACGGCGTGGGTCCCTTACTTGCCAAAGAACAGGTGTAAAAAAAAAAAGGATTTTTATAGCTTGTTAAAATAAAATTTTGGAATTAATGTTATTATCAATAACAGCTACGAATCCGTGACCAAGGCACGCTTTTAAGTTGGAAGACATCGTCTAACTTGGAGATAGATAGATAGATAGATAGATAGAGAGAAAGAGAGAGAGAGAGAGAGAGAGAGAGAGAAGGGGCGGGGAGATCCGCTATGTGTAATTTGTCTATGACAAGCTATGCATGTATGAATACCTACTTGTGGGTGGAAGCTAAGACCACACCCAGTCATGGGATTGCTGCTACTGCCGTTGCCGCTGCTGCTGATAATGCTGATTTAAAATCAGTTTATCAAAGACAATTTTCTTAAAGTACCCGTCGGCGAGACCTGGGGTACGCTGTCTATGTTCTTGGCAGAGGGCATGACTTCATGAAAAGGGGAAATTTGCCGGGTTCATTTCTGTAGACTAAGGTATGAACCAAATCAATATTTAGGTATAGACAAAGACATAAACACGCCTAATATATGCGTATATACTCAGATATCTATTTATGTGTATGAACACAGGCATGAACATGTCTATACTTTGTGCATGAACATATGCCTAAAACTATTTATTCATTTTACGTGGACAGAGGTATAAACCGTCTATTCTTTGTGCATGGAAACAGGCATGAACCCGTCTATTCTTTGTGTATGGACACAGGCATGAAACCGTCAATTCTTTGTGTATGGACACAGGCATGAACCCGTCTATTCTTTGTGTATGGACACAGGCATGAACCCGTCTATTCTTTGTGTATGGACACAGGCATGAACCCGTCAATTCTTTGTGTATGGACACAGGCATGAACTCGTCTATTCTTTGTGTATGGAAACAAGCATGAACCCGTCAATTCTTTGTGTATGGACACAGGCATGAAACAGTCTATTCTTTGTCTATGGACACAGGCATGAAACCGTCTATTCTTTGTGTATGGACACAGGCATGAACTCGTCAATTCTTTGTGTATGGACACAGGCATGAACCCGTCAATTCTTTGTGTATGGACACAGGCATGAACCCGTCAATTCTTTGTGTATGGACACAGGCATGAACCCGTCAATTCTTTGTGCATGGACATAGGCTTGAACCCGTCTATTCGCTGTGCGTTAACACATGAATAAACCCGTTTATTCTCTGTCCATGGACACAGGCATGAATCCGTCTATTCTTCGTGTAGGTACAGTAACATGAACCCGTCTATTCTTTAGGTACAGAAGCATAAATCCGCCTATTCTTTATGTGGGGACACAGGCATGAACCCGTGTATTCTTTGTGCATGGATACATGCATAAAACCTTCTGTTCTTTGTGAATAAACTCATGCTAAACCTGAGTATTTTTTTGTATGTCGTAATGGCAATATTAGCCGTTTTCTAACAGGGTAACATTCATTGTCCGAGCAACTACTACTGCTTTCGGTTGAGATCCTTCACCGAAAACAACTTTTCGGGAGAACAAGTTTATCAAGCCCAGCAGCTGTTATTACTGTTTCCAGTATTGATAGGGGTTTCCTTCTAAACCTTTTGCTTGAAGTAGTGTGGAATGTCAACATCTTGATTATGTCATTATTTTCTCTTCTCGTTACATGTGCTCTCCATTTTAGTTGTTGCTGCTTTTGATTGTCCTCAAGTGTTGGGAATTCTGCTATTTTTGTGATTCTGTAACGCCAGGTATATTTACCTGGCCTCCCCATCATGGCTGGATGATATGAGTTGTTCTAAAATAGGGAGAGCCATACGCATATTTATAGATATTGATGTAGGACAAAAATGGGTTTTGGCCAAGCGCCGCGACCACTGTCACGCTGGCATTGGTATTACACCGATTCAACCTCTCTTACTGTAATGAGGGAGGTGCTGCCGTAGGGTTGGAAACCCCTGGGCTAGGCAATTTGTCCCATCCAAAATGAATAGAAACGTAGCTCCAGTTACAGCACTGAGGGCGATAACCACAAACCCTCATTGGAAATGTGCCAGTCCAGAATGTTCAAAGAGGGAGATCTTTACCAAGGCCCTCAGGTTTCACTCACTCCTTTTATCACTCCCTTAGGGAGCGGTTGTATGTAGACTCGACAAGAAGTTAAGCAACGTCGAGCATGGAGAGTACAGAGATGGGTGACCGCTTGGGAGTAGGTGCTATATGCTTGGATATGGTGTAATGGTTCTGAAGTGTTAATCGGTGAGTTATATTCATTTACTCGCAAATATCCTTGGGAAAGATGTGAATACACCACTTCTCCCCCACCCCAGATATGAGCTAATTAACAGGACTTGTATTGCTAAACCGTCATTGTCTCCAAAAATAAAATAAAATTGCGTACGAAATATTTAGAATTCGGCATTAAATAACCCGTAGAAGTTGATATGCAGTTAAATAAAGACAAGCATTCACTTTCCCACCGCCATAACGTAGCTTCCCTGTGCCTTTTTTCTCCCCCAATAATGGGTTAATGAGTAAGACTTGTAAGATCAAATCATTATTATTTCCAAAAATAAACTAAAATTGCGTGCAAAATATTTTGGATCTTGGCATTAAATAACCAGTAGAGGTTGATATACTGCTAAACAAAAGCAACCAACAAAAGTCGGCTGTTGCTTGCGTATAAGAATCAGGCATGAACGCACCCGACCACTTATATTAAACAAGTGTTGATAAATCGTTGAATTAACCAGCTTAGCATGACCTAATTCTTTTTTTTTTTTAATTTGTTTATATTGTTTGAAAATTGTGTTATAGTCATAAGGTGAATGTGCGTGGGTGACTTAGCGCAAATTTAAATTTTGCTGAAACTAACCTGGCCATCGTTAAGTGGAAATGACGTGTATTGTAAGAAAACTATTTGATCTTTTTTTTTCTTTTTTTTCTTTTTTTTTTTTGTTTTTTTTTTTTTGGCTTTTTAGCTCTGTACAATTTAAAACTCTTAAGCGACAACTTCCGGCTTTCACTATAACGTCTTTTCAGCATATTGCGTGTTGATTTTGTTTGCCTTCAAGTGACTCTTAGAATTCCTCTTAGCAAATGACATTTTTTGACGTTATTGACTTGCTTTTTTAATCGAATTTATCTTAGGCAAGGAAGTAAAGCCACTAAGACACAAGGGATTACTGGGGGTGAAAGAATTAGAAAACAATAACATTGCTAAGGAGAGGAATCAAAAGAAGAGTAATCAGGAAGACGCTAGATATCGATTGATATTGCATTTAATTTTTTTAAGATCAAAGTTGACTAGAAAGCATGGAACCGGATGAGATTTCCACCAGCGAGAAAAGAAAAACTGCTAGCATAGAACTTATAATGCTTATTACAAACGACGTAGATTTTCTAACTTACGACTGAATCTTGACAATGCTGCCGTAGTATAAGAGCCGTAAGACAAAAAAGAATCGGCGGTAAGAGCAGCTAGCCAATCTTCGCATTTCGGCCGGCACCTTCGATATGGCGCAAATCACAAAACATTTTCCCACAGAAACGTCGCAAGCCTTTCGCTGATCTATCGCTATATCCATGGCAAATGTTCTACCGAGCTACAATCTTTATTTCCACCACTTCAAAAATTCACAGCTACGAGCCGTCATACCAGGTACACTGGAACGAAATATCTCCATTCTCTTCTTATTCCATTAGTAAAAAGAACGTTTTCTTGGGACAACTCCTTTCCAATAACTGCTACATTGTCGGACAGATTACTGAGAGGGTGCTTTCGCGACCACTGTGACCTTAACCTCTTTAAATCTAGGGTTAACTGTTATCTACCTACATATCCTCATAAACTGCACTTCGTACCTACTACACTTACTGGTCATAAAACAACCACCTTCAGTAATCCTCTACCTAGAGTGGCTCTTGGGCGAACATTTTTAATAAAAATGAACAGACCGAGATAAACAGATAAGAACAAACTGAGATACTAATATCTTTGCATGTCGGTGTATATGTGTCAGGCAAACAAAAATTCTTAAGAAAAAATTCGTACTATTTAATTAAAAACTGGAAAACTAGGAATACATTTTAGAAAAATAGTTACGATTGGTCGAAAAAAAGTAACAAGCACATTGTGTACGCTTAAAATTAGAATTCGACTTTGGAGATGGAGAAGCCAGATTGAAAATATTTAAAAAGAAATAATCATTATTTTCTAAAATTAGATCCACTTTTTTTTATCTGCAAAATCCCGATGCTTGAAGGGGAAAAAATCGACAACTTCCCATAAGTCTATGCATCAAAATGGCTGCCGTTGAAAAAAGAAAAAGTAAAAACAGAAGAAAAAACATGTATAAAAATTGACATTAAATAGCAGACAGACAGAAAAAAATACAAGCCAATGTGTTGGCGCTCTGATATCAAAAAATGTACCAAATAAATGAAGTTTTAGTTTCTAACTCTATTGGAATTAGAATTTTAGGAAAAAAATATCCTGTCATTAATATGCAGGACACATAAACGTGTCAGACAAAGTTACCGTTGTCAATATATTCCAAACCAGAATAAGAAGACGACGACGACGACGACAACAACAACAACAACAACAACTTCTTCTTCTTCTTCTTTTTCTTCTTCTTCTTCTTTTTCTTCTTCTTTTCAGACAAAGCAAGGCAATAAAGCCACTATTTCACAAGGTGTTAGAGAATATGAGTAAAAATTCTATTAAGGAGAGAGAGGTCCATAAAAGAACAATAAATAAGAAGACAGAAGATAACGGTTGGCATTGCATTTAATTTTCTGAAAATCAAAGAAGACTGGGAAATATTTTTCACGTTTTCAGATTAGTTGAGTAAGTTTATCGCAAACTCAAACAGAGAAAACAATTAGGATAATCTGAAAATAAAGAAATCAGCGCAACTAACTGAAAAAATAAAAAAATATGGAAGGTCTATATGAAAAGTAACGGGACTGGGTATCACAAAAAACTTACTTCAATTCCAAAACAATAAACTACATGGTTACCCCTTCAAATTAATTCCCTCTCGAGTCTAATGTCATCATCATCATCTTGCAGCCTCAGCCGAGATTGAACTCACCAATACTTTGATTTGTGTAGTTCATAATCTTGTCAAATAGCTGAATCCTTGATGCTTCGCTAGGGCTATCAAGGGTGCTTTTTATCGTGACACCATCAATAAATGGATTGCCAACCAAGGCTCAGTGAGACTCCATTCACCCTCATCTAAGAGCAGGTTTTTGAATCAGAGTTTTCCTTCTCCTAGACCAGTTGCCATCCAAGGCTATAGAACCCAGTCTGTCCTGCTATTTACCCATAGCTGGAAGGAGAAGAAAGAGGATTCACACCTTTTCCAAGGGTGTTAGCACGTAAGTGAATATAATGGATCCGACTGGAATTCGAACTCGGCCCTCCGATTCCTCAATCCAAGCCGCTATCCATTACTCCACCGTGCCTCCTCAAATCTAATGTACTGTTACATCATTCCACGCCTCTATGAACTTCTAGGAGGATTCTTCTTGGATGGCCCTCAGCTCAGCTCCGTCGTTACGGCCCTCTTGATGGCCTCCACGCCTTCAACACGATCAAAAAAATGATCCCCTTCAGCTTGGGGAAAAGGAGAAAAATTACACGGAGTAAGATCAGGTGAATAGGGAGGTTGTTCCAATACGGCGATGTTCTTTTCGGCCAGGAATTGCCAGATACTCAGGGCGTTGTGAGTAGGTGTATTTGTCGTGGTGAAGCAGCCGCGATTTGTCCTGCCACAATTCTCGCATGCGAAAAAAATGCAATGGTTTCACAAAGCTAAGATGACAATTATATACACTGAAGATATCAAGTTAGATGATAAAAGAATCCACTTATCCCTCTTTCACCCAGAGCTCACACAGCAGACTCAGTCCCGTTACTTTTCAAATAGACCGCGTATTCTTAAAAAAATATTTCATTTAGGATAGAAAAGACTTACTTTACTTCCACATCTGGTCTGATGTTTCTGTTATGTATTTAGAGATTCTGGATAAAATCCAAATAATCTGCAATGTTATTGGTCCTATCCTGGAATCTCGGCTTCAGTCTCTTTCTCTCCGCCGTAACATGGCTTCACCGTGCTTTTTCTATAAATACTTTCATGGCAACTGTTCTGATGAACTTTTCGCTATGGTACTTAGACTTTATGAATTTAAACTCAATACGAGATTGTAACAAGTCGGGTTCGTTACATTCACTTACGTACAAATACTCTTGGGAAAGGTATGAATCCATCTCTTTACCCCCCAGCTATGGGTTAAATAGAAGAACAGACTGGGTTCTATAGCCTTGGTTGGCAAACAGACAATGGCAACCTACTGCGAGAAAATATTCTAGATAGGATGAATCGAAAGAGACGTGTATCACGTATGGGACTTAACTGACTGACTAGATTGGC
Organism: Acanthosepion pharaonis; assembly: GCA_903632075.3. Taxonomy (NCBI): domain Eukaryota; kingdom Metazoa; phylum Mollusca; class Cephalopoda; order Sepiida; family Sepiidae; genus Acanthosepion; species Acanthosepion pharaonis. The sequence continues at coordinate 161,090 of CAHIKZ030000912.1, read as the reverse complement.
GGTAAGGTCTTATCATTTTAAAATTGAAATGGCTAGGTATAACCTATCGCAATTTTCGCTTATGTAACTCTCGTCCGGCTTCTTCCTTTTCAGTCAAGTTTGATCTTCAAAAATTTAAATGCAATGTCAATCGTTATCTACTGTCTTCTTAATTCATGTTATTTTATTGTTATCGCTTCTTAATAATGTTTTTTATATTCTCTCATACTCATTAATCCCCTGCGTCCTAGTGGCTTTATTACCTTGCTTGAGGCAAAATGATTAAAAAAAACCCTGTTCATGTATAAATAAGAATAACTCCTCATCCTAGTAATTCAGACATAAGGTTATTTTATGCCGACAAAATTTTTTATTGCTGGTAATATTTTTTTTCAAAAATGTATTGCTGGTAATATTTTTTCCTTTAAAAATCTATTTCTGGTAATATATTTTCAAAATGTATCGCCGGCAAAATTATTTTTATTTTCAAAAATGTATAACTGGTAATATTTTTTTCCAAAAATCTATTCCTAGTAATAATTTTCTTACAAATCATTTCTGGTATTAAAACCTATTTTTAAACTTGTCTTAAGTGTTTTGACCCCAGTTTAGGGGTTAACTATTTGCCCATAGCTGGGACCCTAACAGTTGCTACCACCCCGGGTCAGGGTGGACCTGGGAACATCAGCAATTAAGAGGTGGTTCCACACTCCTCAAAACCTCCTGATCAGAGGCTTTACTGTCGGACGCAGTTTATCGTCTTACCCAGGACGCGGATGTAGTTTATCGTCTTATCCAGGGCGGCTGGGTGGAGGGAGCTACCAATAAATTTAGTAAGCTCTGGCCAAATTAGGTACAAAGAAATTGTACCTTTAAATGAAACTTCTCTTATAGATCTGCCGAAAATATTCAGATCTGCAAAGTTTATTATTCAAACTTAAACAAGTGAGCGTAAAAATTTCGAGCATTCAAGCCGCTAGATTAAAATAAATATCACACAATCACAAGTCCGGTAACCCATTAGGGTTGTAGGGTCGCCACATGATCTCGGGGGAGATGTGTTGGATTCATACCTTTCCCAAGAGTATTAGTACATAAGTAAATCTAATAAACCAATCCAAGTCGCAATCCATTAGTTTACCGTGCCTCTGTGCCTCATAATAAATACACTGTTTAATAAATAAACAGGGCGTCTACACAAATACGAGTATCCACTAAAAATAACGTTTAGAGGGATAAAATTATGTCTGAGTGAAGTTAATATGAAAGATTTATTTTTCTTTGTTTTTTTTCTTCTTTCTTTTCACTCTTTCAGTTTCTATCTTTTTCTTTCTTTCTCTCTTTCCTTTACTATTTCTATCTAATTCTGGAGAGACGCAAAAGGAAAAAAAAATGATTTTTTTTTCTCACGGAATCTTTGCCTAAAAATAATTTCGGAATCTTAAAAACGAATTTCTTTTCTCTAGTCGACTTCACATCTTTGGTCATTTATAAGGGAGGCGACATCTTACGTACGAATAACATATTTTATTGCCTAAGCAAACTAAATAGAAAGAACGCATAGGGCTGAATGAAAATGTATATGCACTGATAATCTTTATTCGTATCTATGTATTTATTTTTTCTTTCTTTCTTTCTTTTTTCTTTCTTTCTTTCTTTCTTTCCCTTCCTATCTTTTATTTATTGTTTCTTTGTCCCTTTCATCTTCTTTTCAAATTGTATCTTTTTCATTCCTTTTCACTTTCCTTCCCTTTCTCTATCCGGTTCTGGACAGAAGCAAAAATAAATAAATAATTTTTTTTTTTTTTTGTTCACGGAATCTTTGCCTAAAAATAATTTCGCAGAGTTTTAAAAATGAATTTCTTTTCTCTCGGCAACTTCACATCTTTGGTCATTTATAAAGGAGGCGACATCTTACATACGAACAACATATTTTATTGCCTAAGCAAACTAAATAGAAAGAAGGCAAAGGGCTGAATGAAAATGTATATTCACTGCTAATCTTTATTCGTATTTATGTATTTATTTTTTCATTCATTCTTTCTTTCTTTTTTTCTCTTCTTATCTTTTATTCATTGTTTCTTTGTCCTTTTCACCTTTTCAATTTGTATCTTTTTCATTCCTTTTCACTTTCCTTCCCTTTCTCTATCTCGTTCTGGACAGAAGCAAAAATAAAAAAATAAATATATATTTTTTTTTGTTCACGGAATCTTTGCCTAAAAATAACGCCAGCGACTTGAAAGCGAATTTCTCTTCTCTCGTTCACTTCAAATCCTTTCCGTCCATTTATACCAAACCTCGAGTGTGAAGACGACATCGCCTGTCACCGTTCGAAACAGACAAGGCAGGGGAGGCAATGAAAATCCATAGAGACGTGTGGGTGTGGCAGATTATGAAAGCTATCGACTACTCCCCGTTTTGCAGAACGGCAAATCTTGGTCGCTGCACGAGGCCGACGGACTGGCTGATACATGGAATCTTCGTCTTATCATTATCGCGTGCATATTGGGCGTCGACGTGTGACGTAATATATTCTGCCCACGCACAGTCACGCTCAAGCGCGCAGATACACACACAGACACACGAGCAGGGACACATCCACCCACAGAAATACACATAATTTTTTTTATTATTAAATTGGCTTAATTATAGAACTAAGGCTGTATGTATGTAAAACCGGGTGAGAATCCAACTCTCCATTGTAGAAAATTAAATATTTTGCTAACTACGTTAGGCACATCGACAGTTATTCCTGTGCGCACACACACACACACACACACACACACACACACACTCTCTCTCTCTCTCTCTCTCTCTCTCTCTCTTTCTCTCTCTTTCTTTCTCCATACAGAATGTCTTCCCTCTCCACACCAGCAATGTAGAAAGTAGAAGCCAATACAGCTTGGCACCGTCGTCATCGCAAGTGTTGTCATAATGACATCGAACATGACATCGCACTATCTTAGGAACTCCGGCTACGGATTTTAAGTTGCTCTTCTCCTAATCTGGTTGCCAACCATGGCTACAGAGCGCAGGCTGCCCTACTATTTACCCATAGTTGTCGGTTCTGAATTCAGATCTTTTACTTCTCCTAGACCGGCTATAGAAGGCTACAGAACCCGATCTGTTCTGCTATTTTACCCATGGCTGGGGGGTGGAGAAAAGATGGATTCAAAACTTCCCCAATGGTATTAGCATGTAAGGGAACTCGACCGGAATCCGAACTTGGCTCTCCGATTCCTCAGTCCGAGCTGCAACCCTTTACTTCACCGTGCCTCCTTATAAGGAAACAGCTAATATTGTTATAATTTATTGATAAAACAAGGAAGAATTTGCTTTGTTTTTTTTTGTTTTTTTATCTGGGAATTAGCTTGGAATGTTGATCACGTTGATAGTTCGTTGTCTGCGTAACTGAAGTAATTGAACTGTAGACATTGGTGTCTATGTTTTGGTATCCATACCGCTGAGCTAACGTTGCAGTCAAGTGGGTGAAGAATATGAGTCTACACGCTACAGTAACCGGGTGGATGGAGGCGTGTTTGAAATGTCGGGTATCGGTTTGCTTATCAATTTGTCAGGATAAAAAAAGATTTAAAAAAGATATATATTCT
>CAHIKZ030000912.1:87500-152500 GCA_903632075.3 Acanthosepion pharaonis | reverse complement strand
CAGTAATACGTTAACCAGCTATTTTATTAAAATTTAAATTATGTAACAGTCAGCACCTGAAGATTGCGTTGTGCATGAAACTTTGAGTCGTGCTACCGATGAGGAATAATATGTATATTTATTAATATATACTTAATAACTCTGTTATATTACATCGAGCACTATTTCATTAACACTAGCCCTCGATGTAATATAGATAGATAGATAATATTAGTGGTAAATATACACATACATATGCAAAATATATAAATATATATACATACATGCATACACATACATATATATTTTGTATAAAAAATTCCAAGAGGATAGAATCCAGGTAATGTCCATGACAGAGTAAGGATATAATAAAAAGGCTTAAACAGTAATATCCCATGGTCATAAAATTCAAAATTCCATTTGAATCGTAAATGATGAATTGATCAGACCTACGATTCCAAATGGAATAAATTATGACCATGGGATATTACTGTTTAATAAATAAATTTTATTATATATATATATATATATATATATATATATATATATATATATATATATATATAAAGGGGTGCGTTAAAATTAATCGATTCTACAAATGTTTGTGACTGAGATGATCAGTGACTCTCAGAATTATGTAAATATAAATATGTGTGTATGTATGTACGTATATATACAACTAAGTGCGTGTGAAGATAGATAGATAGATAGATAGATAGATAGATAGATAGATAGATAGATATGAATAGAATGAGATAGATAGATAGATAGATAGATAGATAGATAGATAGATAGATGCTGCATTTCTATGTAGGTGGTGGGGCCGCTTTAGCACCTGGCTAATTCACTCAATTGCTGCAAAAGCCTCGGGAGATTTCTAGATGAAGAACCCAGCATCGAGGGGGTCCGTCCATAAAAAGAAGTATATTTTATCTGTCAGACAGAGTGAAAATAATATTAGGATAAGGTGTTTTAAAAATAGTGGGAAAAAAACGGAACAGTAGAAAAAGAAACGGAAACGAGGTAGAAATGTAAGGAGAAAAAAAGAAAGAAAATTGGAAGAAATAGAAGATAAAACAAAGAGTAGTTAAGGAAAGAGAAAGAAATGAAGACGGAGGTGGCAGGGGGGGGGGAATGGAGTAAGAGAATGGAATCAAAATAACCCGGGATAAATACACAAATGACAAAGGTGGGGGGGAGAGAAAAGAAAGAAAAGAAAGAAAAATAGAAAGAAAAAGAAAAAATGAAAAGAAAGGGGGAAAAAATGAAACAAATAAAATAAAGGGAAGAGATTAAGAGAAACGGAGAAAAGGAAATAAAAAATCACTGAAAGAAATGAGAGAGAATGAGAATATTCGACAATAAAAGAGGCTGAGAAGAAAATTCGTTGAGGAAAAAGAGAAAAGATAACATAAAGCGAGGAAGGACAAGATAGACAAATTTGTGAGAAAGAGAAAAAAAAAGAGGGGGAAGAAAGAAAGAAAAAAAAAGAAAGAAAGAAAGAAAGAAACGTGTATGGGCGGGTGTAAGACAAAGAAAAGTAAAAGGTACTGAAGAAAGAAAGAGATAAAGGAGAAAGAGAAAAGTGCGGGAAGATGAGAGAGAAAAATCAAGGAAAACATAAGTTAAAAACGAGGGGAGACATGAGACAAAGTTAGAGGGGGAGAGAGAGAGAGAGAGAGAGAGAGAGAGAGAGAGAGAGAAGAAAAAGAAGAAAGAGAGGAAGGAGGAGAGCGACAAAAAAGTGAGAAAAAGCTACAGCGAAAAACAAAAAAAAGAAGGGAGAGAAAAATGAGGATAGACAAGAGATAGTGACAGAGAAAGAGATAAATAAATAAAGAGAAAGAAAGAAAGAAAGGAAACTACACAAACAGCAATATATATATATATATATATATATATATATATATATATATATATATATATATATATAAACTCGTGAATAAAGACAAAAGGAAAATTTAGCCGACGTGTTTCGTTTCCTGTTGGACTTTATCAAGGCAAATGCGGATGAAACGCGTCATATACCATAAGTTTTCTTCTTTTTTTTTATTTATTTACATTGTCCTTTTATAGATATACTCTATCTGAAATTTTTGCACATAAATTAGGGAGAGAAAAAAGAGCAAAATCAACGTTGGGTTTAAAGAAAAGAAAATTTGCCGTAAAGTAAAGATTGTCTCTTTGGACCTATGCCGATTTAAATAATGGGCATGTGTCCAAGGAGGCACGGTGGTGTAATGTATAACGGCTCGGATTGTGAAATTGATAGAACCGAGTTCAAATTCCATTCAGATCTATTGAATTTACTTTGCGAAACAATCTATGGTTTGACTACGTTCTATAGCCTGGGTTGGCAACCGGTCTAGGAGAAGGAAAACACTGAATTCAAACCGGGGCTGGAAAGATAGGGATCCGCCGGGCGATCTTGCTCGAAAAACACCACTTCTGCTGAAGGGCCACGGGATTTGTGACCGTGTTCCTTGACAAAAAAAATCGCGTCTGAAGTTTGCTATCATTTTTCTATCCATTTTTGTTTGGGAAGATAACGGTCAACCTTAGACTCGAACAGGTTATGTTTGTAGTGATAGGAGAAGCATCCTCTTGGGAGTCGGTTTCACAAAACAGAAAAGAAAGGGAAGGTATATAAAAATCAACGTTTGGTTCATAGAAAAGAGAATTTACCGTAAAGAAAAAAATTCCATATAATTCAAGTTTCCCTGATAGTTCAAATAGGCTTTTATGTTGTACTGTCCAAACCTATGAAACATAGGTGTACACCTTTCTGCATTTGCATTGCTCACTCTGATAGCCTCCCGATAATAGAGATAGCATTTCGTATGGAGAAGAAGCTTTTTGAGTGGGACTTACATCTCACCAATGGAAAACAAATGGAATGAGGTTGTGTCTCTACGTGCGTGGCATGGCGTGCCTTGGCCATGAAGCATATAACGGATGGAACTAAGTAATGTAAGAATTGTCTCGGTCTATAGGTTAAATAAATCTGATGAGAAAACAGATCCCTCTTTACTCTGCTTTCTGTTTTTGGGTACATAACAGGAGTAGATAAATTTGTCTATTCCCCGGTTCAAACGCCTCCCGGTTGAACAGGATTTGAAGTTTATCCCTTGTTTCCTGTTTAGGATTGGGTTTCCGGTTCATTCTAATGTCTACTTCAAGTCTATATTTCTAACATCTCCCCTTAAAATGAACTATTTATTTACATTTTTTTCCTCGAGATAGCATTGCCCGTCGTCTAGTTCACACTCCTACTCGGTTTTTTGAACAGGTTTTGTTTGGTTTGGCTTGGTTTGATTTGGTTTGGTTTGGTTTGGTTTGGTTTGGTTTACGGCATATCGTCCTCAATGAGTTGTTTAATGCCGACAAGATTTTTATTGCTGGTAATTTTTTTTCAAAAATATATTGCTGGTAATAAAGTATTGCTGGTAATAACTTTTCATTCAAGAAATTTATTGCTGATTTAAAAACTATTTTTACACTTTCATAGTGCTTTAACCTCAGTTTAGGGATTAAGTATTTACCTATATTTGGGACCTTAACAGATGCTCCCACCCCGGGCCAGGGTCGACCTAAAAACATCATCAATTAAAAGGTGGTTCCACGCTCCTCAAAACCTCTTGATTAGAGGCCTTGCTGTCGGGCGTAGTTTATCGTCTTACGCAGGACGGTGTATATTTGGGGTAAGAAAACCAATCATAGAACACCTAGTAAGGATTGAACTCACTACCAATAGTTTGGTAGTTAAGCTTGTAAGCATGCCAATTGTTATTTTCGGTTGGTTTAGTTTGGTCTGTTTTACGGCATGTTAACCTCAATTGGTTATTTTAATGCCGACAAGATTTTTATTGCTGGTAATAAATTATGTAAATTATGTAACAGTCATCACCTGAAGATTTAAAAAACTTATTTTTACACTTTCATAGAGTTTTGGGGGTTAATTATTTGCCCATAACTGGGTCCCTAACAGGTGCTCCCACTCTGGGTCAGAGTAAACCTGCGAAAACCAGCAATTAAGAGGTGGTTCCATGCTCCTCAAAACTTCCTGACCATAGGCCTTGCTGTTGGATGTAGTTTATCGTCTTACTCAGGACGCCGATGTAGTTTATCGTCATACCCAGGACGTTTTTGAACAGGAGTAGAGGTTTGTCCTTTCTTTTCTCTTTAGAAGTGGGTTTCCGCTTCCGTCTATAGTATTTTCTATCTCTTTCCCTTCCAGTGGCTCCTTGCGTCTTGGTGGCATTATTACCTTACTTAGGGTGGTGTTCCTTACTATGTAACCCTCTACCTTGGGTGGCTCCTGGGCCTTATACAGATTGAACATCATTATGTCCTCTTAGTTCCTGTTCTTTTATTTTTATTGTTCTCGCTTCTTAATAATGTTTTTCTTTTACTCATAGTCTTTCACACTCAGTAAATTTTGCGTTTTAGTGGCTTTATTGCCTTGTTTGCATTGAAATAGTTAAAAGAAATTTAAATTAAACACTTTATTTAATCTACGGGGTTAGATTGTTCTCGTCTCGTGCTCCATGTTTAAGTACATATCTTGTTCATGTTTTTTGTATTGCTCAAGTATTGCTAGTCCAATTTGTAATCGTGTAAGATTTCAAAATTTCACCATTCCTGCCAGATGTTCTGTTATCACAGTGTGGGATTTCTAATAATAAAAGCTGTAGAAATATGTCGCACCAACATAAAAAATTTAGTCCTTAGTCATACGAAAGCTTTTTCCACTTTGTCATACATTCCCTCCCCAATAACCATGTAAATAAAAGACAAGAGGTTTTGGAGAGCCATGATCGCTCACAACCCGAAAGGTCTTGGCACATAAGGAGAAAAAGCAAATTGATTACATATTATTCTCCCTTGTTCGTTGTCGATAAGATTTTCATTTTGTTGTAGAGGATGTTTCTATGAAGAGATTCAAGTTGGTTAAAAAACGACTGGGAGTTATCAAAACAATTCTCTCTTCCCGAAATTGAAATGAGAGGCTATATTTTTAGAAATTCACCTCTCTTGACTACCATCAAATACATGCGCATGCGCATGCGCAAACATAAGTTTATAATTACTTTTAACTTGCCAACCTGCCTACGGTGCGAATGATAAGACAGACACTCTTGTTTTCTCAAGTTGTTTGTATTTCGTTCTACGAATCTCACATGGCTCCCCTAACAAAATGTTACACCTTTATCGTGTCTGGAGTAACGATTTTCACCTGCCTCGATTTGCAGGCTTCACCTGGATTATTGTGATCGTACGCAAAAAAAATATATATATTCTTAATTTCTGCAACTTTGTGAACACATTCAGCCAACGATCGTTCTTATTTATTGCCCGCTTATGCACTTTTTATATTCACTAGTAAATTAGGTGCCTTGACAAGGAAAAAGATTTTGCTCAGAAATTAATAGTAGTGGTGTAAAATACATTTTTTTTTTCAATATTACCTTCCGGGTTTACATTCTCAAATCCGGAAAGTGCATTGCCAAGAAAGGAAATTATGTCGAAAAGAACATTTTATTTATGCTAAATAAATGCTTTTATCAATAAGCTACGAAATTATTGATATCACTTCCTATTCACAATTGAATTATGTGCATTGGCAAGAAAGAACCTGCCTACGTACATATTGATATGTAAATAGGTTTGAAACGGTACAAAAGCATATTAAGGCATTAAAAACTAGAAATGTAGTATTGTAGGCCATGATAAGTTTAAAATAAAACACACCAGTCGACCGGTTTCGTCCCCTCTCGTCAGAACTGTTAACGGGGAATTTAGATTATGAGGAAAAGAAAAAGTCTGTCATGGGTGACATGAATGAATGGACAGGGAAGGAAAAAAAAATATATATATTAAAATTATACCAACCAAGCTGCTAGAATCGCAGAACAGCAAGTCCAAGCAAACAATCTCTCTGTTTGCAAAGAGCAGGCTGCCTAGACCTGATGTAAAGCGACTCCAGCACCTTAAGATGGAAAAGTGAGTGCGAATATGTCTACATATTCGATATGGTGTAAATACTCATTGTGGCTAGTTTTTAAATTGCTGTTTTTATTCCCCACCCTGACAGATAATGAATTGTACATATTGGGACTAGTTAGGACTTTCAGGGAGACAATGAGGTATTATAGTGAATGTAGCAAGAAAGGTAAGTAAGAATGCGTTGTTTTGGTGTTAGGAATATTTTGGTATGTTTGGGTCAGTGTTTGTGGCTAGCTAAGTTTAATGTTAAGACAGAAGAAGACCGTCCTTTTCCCTATTCTCCATTTTGGCCTTGTGTCACATTTCTGTATATACACAGAATAAATATTGCTCTTCGCTATGTTGCCCATTTCTAGACTGGCGACGAAGTCTCACTAATTCACAGTTGAGCTGTCTAACCGTAAGTTCTATGCTAACAGTTTCTTTTCTCGCACTTCTCGCTTGTAGAACTCCCTTCCGGCTCCATGCTTTCCAACCAAATTTAATCTTCAAAAATTTAAATGCAATGTCAATCACTATCTGCTGTCCTTGTTACTCTTCATCTGTTCTCGCTCCTTAGCAATGTTCCTGCTTCTAACTCTTCCACAGCCAGTAATACTCTGCATCTCTGTGGCTTTAGTGCCTTGTTTAGTGTGAAATCGATTAAAAAAAACATCTCGTTCAGTAACACAGAATTGCTTATCATTTTTCACCTCGAAGCTGACGCACAGTGCGTCTTTGTTTATGAGAGGATCTATTTGGGGTGTAGCATAGTCAGGTGTCAAGATGGTTGTTTCAACGAGGTCACACCAATTTACAGTGACGAGGTCACGCCAATTTACAGTGACGAGGTCACACCAATTTACAGTTGAACTGGCTAGATGTAGCCGTAAGTTCTATGCTAACAGTTTCTGTTCTCGCAATTCTTGCTTGTGGAACTCTCTTTCGCCTCCACGTTTTCCAGCCAAATTTAATCTTCAAAAATTTAAATGCAATGTCAATCGCTAACTTCTATGTTACAGACTGCTCTTCTTTTTATTTTCTTGCTCCTTAGTTCGTTCCAACCTGTAGGAATGACTATTCAAGACATCCCCAACTTCGAATTTACAGACAAGTCCTACAGATGAATGCTGTGATTTCTTCTTAACCAATAAAAATGGACACATTTTTGGTCTCATCCCTCTCGCCATTTTTGTTCTTTCTTGTCTTGAGGTTAAAACGCTATAACCACTTGACTGTATCCCTTTTGTGGGTGAACACAATTCTTACTTTGTGAACTTTTTTTGGCTTTTTACTGTTGCTTTGTTTACTTTTTGTTTGCATCCTTTTTTCCTTCGATATATCCCGTGAGTATCAAATTATCCAAGCCTCACATTTTCATTATGTGCCCTAGAAATTCCATCTCTCTCTTTCTGATTCGGAGTATAAGTGTTGTGGTAAGACCCAGTTACCCTCTTTATCATCTGAATGGACTGATCCATTCATGATAAGTAGTCCTGGGTAATTGTCTAGAAAAGAAGACGGTAATACGATTGCAGTGACTTGTCTAGCTCAGTATTAAATTCTACTATCGCGTCTGGCTCGGTCGAGTTGAGTGTTGTGCCGTGCCAGATCCCAATCATTAAATGTCCCTTGTTTTCGTTTTCTTTACGATTTCCTTGATGTTTATTCGGCCCGTCCTTGGAATTCTTAGCATCCTTCTGTAGAACCACATTTCTGTTGTCGCCAGTTTCCCTTCCATTTCAGAGGAGATTTATGACATTCACTGCCACTCGAGAGCATTGATATTGCACAATGGGGTTTTGGATTATTATTTTTTTAAATATCACCGTCATTTTGAAAGGCATCTTTTACTAATGCAATATGCGTTCGGGTTTCGGTGACATTTTTCCCACCCTCTGATAAAAAACTTCCCAGATATTTGAACTTCTGTATTATCTTGATGATATCATCTCCAATTCATCGTTCTCATTTCTGGGTTTTTGCTTTCCTTTTTTTTTTTTTTCTTTATTGGTTTATTTTTGCTTGTGCCCTAAGTTTTCTAATCTTGCGGAATTAAATATTTTTTCATTGGTCCCAATATTTATGATCGATATCTTCAGGTCATTTCTCCTTATTTAAACTCCTTATGTTCTCTTATATTGTTAGAATTTTTGGGTACTATGTACAAGTGAGCTAGCCAAAATGAGCTGACTCATTTTATAGTCCACCAACAGAAGGGTTAACCAATCAGAATGCTCAAAATATTCAATGCGACGTGTATAAAGGCAGCTATTTTTTTTTCTCCTAAAACTATCTTCACTGACAACTTGATATCGAAGACTTAAAGAATTACTTAACAGCTGCTACTTTCTCTGAAACTTCACTGCCAAACTCTGATATTAAACACATTACGAACTTCACTGGATTCCATATTCAGAGATTACGGCAAACATGGTCAACATATATGCCATCATCACTATTATTATCATCAACATAAATGTTGCATTATGGGACAAACTCCCACGAGGATGCCTCCCTGATCACCACAGTCCTAACCACTGCAAGTCGATGATCAACCATTATCTATCCTACATATTAATATAATATGCACCTCTACATCTCTGTATGTCAATACAACTTCATCTCGTAACGCTCTACTTTGAGGGACTCTCAAGACTTGAATTGGGTGTACAGTAGTAAAAACAAATTAACCATATCTAGTCCACTGCTTGAAAAATATCTTTCCCAAATCCTGCCAGGAAAACTATAACTGGCTATTTTCCATTGTGCGTTACCAGCAAACCTCTCTATCTCATTTATCCATCACATTATCTTTGGTCTTTCTCTTACTACGTTTGCTACTCATTACCCAACACTCAAACAACCTTTTGCTTCATCTGTTATCATTTCTTTTTGCGTTGTCCACAATAATTAATATCTGAAAATGTTTTGACCGATATTTATGTTTATTAAAGATGGGAGTTATTTACTTTATAGACAGCGTCACGTCAACTATTTGTGCTGTGTCTTCACTCTCGGCCTCTTCCGATCGTTTTAGTTCAGCGATGAAAGGACGTCAAACACGGAGAATCTTAAATATAATGTCAACATATACTAACTGTCCAGTGGGTGTCGTCCCCGCACCACCTAGGGAGCCGTTTCAGACACAAAAGAGAACACGTCTACAGCGCTTGACTGTCAAGAAACAACTCACTGAAAAACCTTTCCCTGTCATTCCCTCGCTAGCTCAGCCAATCGACTCCCTTATTATGGCTTCCATCTGACCTCGAAAGTCAACCTCCAGAATTAGGAGCCAAGATAGACTTCCAGTAAAAAAATAATGGACTGTTAAACTATTATTTAACATTTGATTTACAAGCCTTGCGAGTTCCAGGTTCATGCTCTAATCTCTTTCCCATATTCAAGAAGCACACAAAGAATACATTTTAAGTAGGATCAACAATGGTAAATGCAAATTAACAAACTTGTTTTTGAGTGGCCAAATGAACACGGTCGGACAGAGTAAATTGAGGGATGGGGTTCTTCAAATCCCCACCCTACAGGTAGGATCAAGCTGGGTAAAGTATTTAGAGAACCGACTGACTCGTCTCCAGGAATGTTGACTTTACAGTTGACTGGAAATAGACTTAATGCCTGATGGGTTTTGCTTCAGCTTCAGCAAAAAAAAAAAAAAATCCTTTTTGCTATTTTTGCTTTTTTTTTTTCAACTTCGGACTAAAGTTTTCATTGATGATTTTTATTATTTTTAGTTAATCTCATCATTTTTTTTTCATGAATAAATGTCATCAGTTGGTGGTCTAGCGTTGAAAATTTGGGGACAGAAGGTCAGGAGACCTACGTTCGCACTATATATGTATAAACATACATACATATAAAAATAAAATAAGGATTCTAGCTACTAATATAGAACACTTAATCTCCAGTACTTATCGATGTCAACTCTGATTTTTGTAATTTTTTAATCATTTGTTTTTGCTGATTACTGATCGACATTGATCAGTATTGAACTTTTTTCCTTTTTACATACGTACATATATACACACACACACACACACAAAATCGCAGACATACACATACATACATGGTAGGATACGATAAAGACCAAATAGAGAACGTTTATAAAAGCTTCAACAGAGAATTAATAAAAGTTAAACATGTTAGGTTGATAAAAGTTTCCTAATCGTTCTTTATCCTATAATTCTGTCGAATTTCGAGCCATGTTTGATCTCTATTTGATCGCAATTCAATATATATATATATATATATATATATATATATATATATATATATATATATATATATATATATAATAAAGAAGTAATTATACGAAGAATTAATTAGCAATGTTAATGTGATTAATGGCGAAATCACTTCGCTAACAAGACTTAATGACACATTAACTTACTATCAATTCCTGGAATAACGTTATCTTTATATTTGAATTGTTGTCAGATGGAATTAATGATTCTAGGCCGAGTAACTTCGACAATTTCAAATTGTCAACTTCGGGGCGTAATATTATAAATAAATGGTTCAATTTGTCTTGGTATACTAAGACGAAATAAATGTAGTGTCGACCGAAAAAGGGTTTTTAAAATATACTGTTTATCTGACAATTCAAAAGGATCGCTTTATTCTAGGAATTGTTAGTAAGTTAATGTCACATTAAGTCCTGTTAGCGAAGTGATTTCGCCATTAATCTCATTAACATTGCTAATTGATTCTTTTTATAATTTCTTGTTTATGATATAATATATATATATATATATACTGCACAATTTAATACTGTCGAAACTGTTAAATGTTGCCGTCTCTTCTACTTCAATAACTTCATGTCTTGCACCTCTCGCCTGTGGAACTCCCTCCCCTCTTTCTGTTTCCTTGATATCTATAATATCCAACTTTTCAAATGTAATGTCAGTCGACGTCTTCAGATGCTCTGATCTATCCCCTATCCTTCTCTTCATCCTTTCCTCCAACTCTCTGTAACCCCTTGCGTGCTAGTGGCTTCCCGCCTTGCTTGGGGTGAAACGCTTAATATATACATATATATCTGACTATGCTCTCGTTAGTCGATTGAGCACTATAGAGAAAGAGTAATCTTTAAAATAATCAGTGGCTGCTGCTATTAACTCATCACTCTTCAATTACGAATTGAACGCTCTCGGATATTGGCGTTTGTATACATCTCGTATATAATACGATAAAAATTTCCCTTTCTCTGCCGTGCCCCGATAGCTTCGTGGTAGAATCTTTGATTGATAACAAATCGGTCGAGTTTCGATACCGGCTTGAAGTAATCCGACATCTAGCCACACTGATGGGCTGTGATACAGCGAAACAGGCTTGTATGTGAATGACTCTCTTTTTCTCCTCTTTCTCTCTCTCTCTCTCTCTCTCTCTCTATATATATATATATATATATATATATATATATATATATATATATATATATATTTAAATATGTTTGAAACAGTACAGAAGCGTATTAAGGCATAAAAAAGCAAGAAATTTTATATTGTAGGCCATGATAGATTTGAAACAAAAACACACACCAGTCGACCGGTTTCGTCCCCTCTCATCAAAACTGTTAACGGGGAACTAAAATTATGAAGAAAAGAAAAAAAAAGTCTGTCATGGATGACATGAATGAGTGGACAGGGAGAAAAAAATATTATAAAAATTATACCAACAACGATGCTAGAAGCGCAGCACAGCAAGTCCAAGCAAACAATCTCTTTGTTTACAAAGAGAAGGTTGCCTGGACCTGATGTAAAGCGTCTCCAACACCTTAAGATGAAATAATGAGTGCGAACTGGCCAAAACGGAAAACCAGTTCACACTGAAATCCATCGCACAAGTGGGATTCTTTATAAAGTGATCCGCAATCCGCAAATATATATATATATATATATATATATATATATATATATATATATATATATATATATAAGTAATAAAATAAAATTGTTAGAAAAGCCTATTACAAAAATACCAAATCATAAAAAGTAAACGATAACTAAAATCACTAAAAAGATACTGACGAGTGCAAAACTGCAGAACACAATTAAAACCCTCAGGTAAAAAAATGCAACGGACCCCTTTGCGAAGTATGCAGCTACCTATTAGAGTGCCTAGAATTTCGTTTCAAAGACGGATCAAAATTGAAAATTAAAAATGATTTCTCGTGTGACTCAGAGAAATTAATATACATAATTACATGCAAATGTTGCCAAGAGCTTTACATTGGCCAAACCGGCATAAATAGATTCTCCCAAATTTTCCTTATCCTCTCCGACGTATATAACCAGTTACGCCCTTTCATTTTTCATTTTTTTTCAGTTGTTCAAAACATAAGCATCAACACGTGGAGATATAAACAATTAAAAACTTTTTGAAAAGCTAAGCGAAACAGGTTAAAGTAAAAAAAGTCAAACAACAAATTATTTTTTCTAGGAAAAAACCACTGAAAATTCAGTTGTAAGTAATAAAGTTTTAAGTTTAAGTTTTCTCTAAAAATACATATATTTTAAATAAATATAAATATTTGGTGATATATTTTCAATTCTTATTTTAGTCTCTCTCTCTCTCTCTCTCTCTCTCTCTATATATATATATATATATATATATATATATATATATATATATATATATATATATACAAATGAGAGAAAGAACAGATAAAGTAATATTCCACTGTTCGTAGCATTTACTTTAAAACAGTGCTCAAAGTATCTTATTATTATTATTATTATTATTATTATTATAAGAGTTTATAATAAAAAATATATTGAAATCGCTACACAAAACCTTTCACGTTTCAATACTATGATTGTACTTCTTCAGGTGTTAAAGAAGTACAATCATAGTATTGAAACATGAAATGTTTTGTGTAGCGATTTCAATTATTTTTTTTATAAACTCTTATAATAATAATAATATAGTATCTAGGGGCAGAAGATCATTATTCAAACAAATATTGTTAAATATAACAGACAACAAATGTGTGTGTGTGTGTGTGTGTGTGTGTGTGTGTGTGTGTGTGTGTGTGTGTGTGTGTGTGTGTGTGTGTGTGTGAAGTTAGCTAAACATATTATCTGAAAAAAAATCAGTTTAGTGGTTTTTTAACATATTAAACATTTTGTGGGATGGATAATTATGCTGTTACACGATTTGTATATTTTTTTGCTGTTACACCTGGTTTTATGATAAGATAAGAAATGTGCGCCAACATTGAGTTCAGGTCTTTTTTTTCTTTTATTCTCCAGTGGTCAGAAGTGGTTTGGAATCTTTCTTGTTCCACGTTCTCTAAATTGAGGGCTGCTGCCAGACACAGGATAGCGAGTTTTAGTTTGTTTCTTTTTAATTTTCTACATTTACAACCACAGGCAAATCTGTTTGTATGGGATTTGGCATCATGGCAAATGTTTATTGTCATCTGTAGCGTGATTGGACATAAATACAAGTGGATGCTGAAATACGAGAGGTTGATGAGAAGTTGATAAAAAGCTCGTGACACGAACCCTCTTCCCAAAATCTAACTAAATGACGAAACGTCAGGATTGTTCTTTGAAATCCTTTCTTGGATGGACCGAGGCCATGTTATTATCATCATCATCATTATCATCACCTTGACTTTTGTAATCATTAGGAGGGATCCGAATACAGAAGCCATATTAAATCTCATCCATAACGATCTATCAACGGCAGCCATCAGTAATTCTGGTATAGTTGTAATTGTCCAACCAGATTTTACGTTGGCGTCCTCTCCTACGTCCACCTTCAATGGTGCCTTGCATGATGATCTTGCACAGGCTGTCGTGCCTTGTAATGTGTCCAAACCACGCCATTTTTCTTCGTTTGATAGTGACGAGAAGAGGTTCCTTGTAGCTCACAAAACTTTTAACCCTTTTCCGCACAAACTGATTTCAGCACTCACTTGCTCCGAAGACAGAGAGTTTAAGCTGTTTTCATTATTGCCTTTATTATACAGGGTGTCCATAAAATTCATGTGCACTTTAAAAAATTTATAACTTTATTTGTATTTGCGATAGAAATAATCTGTAAAAAATGTTATAATGTTTAATGTACCTAGTTTTAATTATAGCTAAAATAACTAATGTGATTTTAGGCATTACTGTAAATCAGTTGGCAAATGTTTTCCGTGAACTGCAAAATCGTATTACCCTTTGTATTGCTAATGATGGAGGACATGTGGTAACTTAAATAAAATTTCAATAACACCTTAAAAAATATAGATTTACTTCTTTCTAATCCTTTTTACAAATTATTTCTATCGCAAATACAAATAAAGATATGAAGTTTTTAAAGTGCACACGAACTTTATGGACACCCTGTATATTAATAACTATCGCCAGAAATATGACGGGGTTTAAATTTTGAGAATTTTTATCATTGCGAGTAATATCAATTTTTTTTTTCATTTTTGATCATCCATACTACATCCGTTCACTACGACACTCGGCCTGACATATTGGTGACAGTGATTGGGTCAACGTGTTAAGAAAATTCTCATTATAAGCTATTCTCATCCGTATTATCCCTAATCTTTCTTGCAGTATTTCTTTTTAATTTTGCTGTCTTTATTCCTCGCTGTATTTTTGACTATGTAAACTGAGTACTGCACACAGTAATCTAGCCTAACCAAAACATATATGACTTTTGACCTGAGTTGACAGGTTTCGTAGATTACATTGCAACGGATACAGGATTTTTGTTACTCTATTGTTCATCCATTAAAAGACCAAAGAGCCAATCAAGGTACAGTGCTACGAAATGATGTTGTTGCAAACGTATCAAGCGGTAAGAGGATATCTAGGATAGATAATGGTTGACCCTAGATTTGAAAAGGTTAAGATAGTAATGATCAGTATCTGTCTATATTTCTGAGATGTGGTATTACGTACATTATTCAGACCATTGTCCTCATCTTTGTCGCCATATTTATTACAACGTTTCGACCGTTGTACACTCCGGAACTTCTTCATGTCTGGTTGATTTTGTTTAGCGGCATATCAACATCTTTGTGGGTCATTTAATGCCGAAATCTAAATATTTTGAACACAGTTTTATAGCTTCAACTAAATATATTCTGAATGAATTACATGCTTTTAACCGGAGATAAAATTTATTGTTGGTAATTCTATTAAAAAATGTACTGTTGGTCATTTTGCTATAAATATGCATTGTTACTAATTTTATTATAAATAGGTATTATTGGTAATTTTACTATAAAAATGTATTTTTATAATTTCATAGTGTTCTGTTATTGTTTGGGCGTTCACTACTTGCCCTTAGCTAGGACCCTAACAGGTGCTACCACGCTGAGTTAAGATGGACATGGGAACAACAGCAGTTAAAAGTAGTGACCAGGGAAATGTGTGTTTCACGATGTAACCGTTCTTAGGAAGAATCTGAGTAGAACTTCCTCCTTACTAGTGGAATATGAAGGGAATGAAGTTAAGTCGACTGTTTACGCGGTTTGGTGGGCCTTAAAGAGCTGAACTGGTGGAAATAAAGAATGTAGCTCGTCTGAAAATCTACGAAAATCGTTATAGAAGCTAGCAAGAATTGTACAGCTCCAGCCCAGATATGACAGCAATACTCCATTTTATATTTGATCTGGCTTTTATATATAGAGATAATAAGAAAATAGTTCATAAGACTGTCTAGTGAGAAAAAAAAATAGTAATCATAAAAATCTTTCTGATTTTTTTTTTTTTTTTGTTCGCCATGTTGTATTTTTCTGCTCGTTCGAATGTTTGAGTGAAAGTCACGTCATGGGGAGGGAGAAATACTCTGCTTTTTCATTTTTGTTATTTTTATTTTCATGCGACAGAATTCTATTTTTGCGCTATGATTGATCGGGATGGCTTAGCACATATCACGGGCCTTTAGAATATTATAGGAGAAAAATAGTTTCACTGTACAGACGTTTGCATAAGCAAAGAAGCTGAGATTAACTTTTTTTCTTTTCGATTTTATCCTTTTTCTTTTTTATATAATTCGCTCGAAGAACAAGTCTGGAATTGGTTGGCTAACTTTGGTCAATTTTCTCATATTAATATTTTGGGGACTTTCTTTTGTTTTTATGTTATATCTTTCGAACTTCAGTTCAGAAATATATTCAACATTCCATATATATATATATATATATATATATATATATATATATATATATATATATATATATGGAGGAACATTGAAAACAACACTCAAAGGCGACAGACTGTTTTCATGCCAGACGCATTCGTCAGGCCACGGTGGCCTGACGATTGCGTCTAGAAAAACGCTATATCTCTGATATTTAGCACTTTATCCCATAAATACAGCACGCACACGCACACACACACACACACACACACACGCACGCACACACACACACACAGACACACACACACACACATATATATATATATATATATATATATGAGGCACGGTGGAGTAGTAGTAGATAGCGGGTCGGATTAAGGAATCGGAGATTATATAGCCTTGGATGGCAACTGATCTAGGAGAAGGACAACTTCGAATTCAAAACCTGCGGAGGGTCGTTTGGGGACCTTGTGTCATGTAGTGCACCAGGTCTCTCCTTTTGGCCCTTCAAAAAGTCTGGATGGTTCTCCTCAAAGTCTTCACCACTATAATCAAATTATATGTGCTGGCGTTTGGGCAGTCGGTTCCTAGGAACTGATCTGCTTGACCCTCATACGTTGTATACGACAGGAGAGTTCACCATATATATATATATATATATATATATATAAATATATATATATATATATATATGTATGTATGTATAACAGTAATATTAGAAAATGGTCAATACACGTGTGAAAAATAAGGTAAAGGTAAAAATAACATGTAGAGCTTTTAACTTTAAAAATCAGGTCACCACTTTCAGCAATTTCTGCGTGAAGGGTGCTGCCAGTACAAGAAATACGTTTGGATCACTAACACAAAATAAGAGAATGCCGCATATCGAGAATATTTAACATCGAAAAGCATAAAGAAAAAAATTAATTATTTTAATAATATGTGGAAATTCCACCATTTGCCTGATGCTGGTCGCGAGACTAGAAACGGGTGTAGCAAAATTATGAAAAATAAAGCATAATACTTTTAAAAAAATCCACATTACAACCAAAAAACGTTTGCGGTTTCTCTCGTCTTTTTAATATATATATATATATATATATATATATATATATATATATATATATATATATATATATATATATATAATATATGAATTGGGATCAAATACCGATTAAATATGAATCGGAATCCGACATAATGATAGGATAAAAAAAACAATTAGGAAACCTGTATCAATCTAACATGTTTCTCTTTTATTAAAGCTTCATCAGAGAATGGGATATGGAGAAATGAGAATGAAGAAATTCTGGTATTTTTATTTTTGTGTTGTTTGATGCGGACAACCAGCAAATTTAATGTCGAATCGACATGCACACACAAACACTTACAAAGATTAGTATTTGAATCCCACATAGACGAACTAGATTTTTTATACACTTACATAAAGCAATATTTACGTTTTTTTTTGTTTTGTGTTTTTTTCTTTTTAACTAAGGTTCAAATCCGTTTATTTCTTGGAGCTTCGAAAGGACGTGTCGTCTGTTTTTGAATTCGGAAGGCATAAGCTATACTTATGTTATTTAAGAAGCCAGATACACTTGAAGCCTGATTAACCAGTGAAAATTTCTTCAAAATTCCTCTTGGATTTTTTCTCCGTATCTCAACACGTTATAATTCCTTTTATGCACTGAATGCCGTCTTCGGTTCAATAGAAAATCCACCAAAGACAACAGCAACAATTAACCTGTCTTTTCACACTTCAACCAACCGTTCCATAGTATTGATGACATCAGATGCGTGCATTTAGCGTCTTCATTCAAAAGCCGACTAGAAAGATCGGAGATGAAATATATTTTCAAAATAAAATCACACATTGAAGGATTAAAAAATGATTCCTCAGAGAATATAATTTCTACAGGGAGGCCTCTAACCAATAACAACATCGTTCCACAGAAGAGTAAGTCCCACTTTGTTTATTTCTTGTCTCGTTGAAAAAGGACACAGGCGTGTCCGAAACTTCCGACTTTTTTCTTTGTGCTTCATTTTAGTCACAAACTAATATATTATAAATATCAACAATCTTATTACCAATATTTTTATCATTTTGTTGGCCTATTATTAACCGGCCTATTAAATCTCTCTCTCTCTCTCTCTCTCTATATATATATATATATATATATATATATACTTATTCAGTCGAGCTAGCTCGGACATTTATGATTATATCAGGAAAACAATCACGGTCCTTCATCGTGGTCGGTATTCTCAGTATCCTTCTGTAGAACCACATTTCTGTTGATTCAATTCTCTTCCTCATGTTTGAGGAGATCGTCCAGCATTCACTTCCATTTAGGAGGACGGATATCACAGCTGTTAAGTACTCTTTTCCTTGTTTCTAGTGAAATTTTTCTATTTCTTATTACTCTGCTTAGCTTTTGGAATGCTTCTTTGGCTATCCCAATACATCTTCGGATCTCAATGTCGCTGTTTTTGTCTTCTGTTAAAACACTTCCCAGATATTTCAATTTCCACATATGTTTGATTTTGGTACCTCTGATTTGAAATTCACACTTTGCGATCATCCTTTTGCTAACACCCATGCATTCTGTCTTCTTGCAGTTGATGTTTAGTCCTTTCTTCACGCTTTCTTTCACTACCTTCTGTAAGAGTTTTTGTGTATTTCTTTCTGTGTCTGCTATCAACACTGTGTTATCAGCATAGCTTATGTTCTTAAAATTGTGGTCGCCAATAATGAATCCTGGTAGAACTTCTAGTTCTCTCAGGATCGCCTGACTATAAGTTGAATAAGTCTGGTGAGAAGACACATCCTTGTCTTTCCAAGACAAGGATGTGTCTTCTCACCAGACTTCTCACTGTGATTCCATGACAGTTTTTTTCTTGCTTGAATGCAATCTTTAGACCATGTGTAACAGCTAAACTATTCATATATGCTTGACAATGGAGCATCATGAATACCAAGGTCAGCTATTTCCGGTTTGTTGTATTTTTCTTACCCTAAGCAATTCTTCCTCATTATTTGCCCTAGAAACCTCAACTGTTTCTTCCTGATGTTAAGTATAAGTTCTTTTTTTGTTTCCAATTTCGACATTTCTCACATGTTTGGCCCATGATATCCTCAGCATCCTTCTGTAGAACAACATTTCTGTTGCTTCAAGTCTCTCTTTCATCTCTGAGGAGATTTCCAGACTCATTGCTATACAGGAAGACAGATATGTAATCGTTTAGTACTCTTTTCTTTGTTTCTAGTGAAATTGTCTTCTTGCAGTTGATGTTTAATCCTTTCTTTTCGCTTTCCTTAACTACCTTCTGTAGGAGGTTTTGTAGCTTGCTTTCCGCGTCTACCATCAGCACAGTGTCATCTGCATAGCTTATGTTCTTAAAATTATGGTCGCCAATAATGAATCCTGGTGGGACGTCTAGTTCCGTAAAATTCCTTCTTAACAACAAAAACAAGTTCAGATGCCTTAATAAGACCTGAAAATATAGGCTTTTTAAAAATGCTGTCAAAACAATTGTTTCTAAACTGGGACATGAGCAAGACAGATGCCGCTGGATTTTAACCCTGTTTTCTTGGATTTCATGAGACAGTATCTGCCTATAACCGCCAGACCCCGTACCGTTCACACCCAACCACGCACGAAAGATAAGTTTCCTTCAAGCACTGGACTTGTGTTCTAGTTTCTTTTACTTGTATTTATTTTTAAGAAAAAGGACTCAAAATCATGTCGAGTAAAATAATATGAATTTTAGTTGCTAATGGCTGAGTGAAAAAAACTTGGGGGTGGAAACTGAAAAAAAAAATGTCCCTGATTAATTCTGAATGACAGGAGAGGTATAAAGAAGAAAAAAAAAAGAGAAGAAAGATAAATGAACAAACAGATATCGTCATGGTTTCTATTGGGTGGTGCTGAAAAGTTCTCAGCCTGTCACATTTCTTCTTAAATTACGACTAAATGAGAATAGACTATTTCAAACTTTCAGCGTTCCAATGGACTCCAGGAGGTAGACAAAGGAATTATGCTTACTACAGAGACAACGCATTGGTTCTTGAAAATGACTGAGACGGAGGAGAGTAACTGAAAAAAAAAACACAATATAAACTTCAGTCAGTTCATCTACAATATCGATTCTGATACACAACAGGCTTATGGCTACATCACGTTGAAAAACCGGTTTAAGACACGTCGAGTCTAGAAGACTGTCTGGCAGGTGTTGTAAGTTTGGATGTGTGGGTGGTGTAATGAATAACGGCTCTGAATTGTTAAATCGAAGAGCCGAGTTCCAATTCCAGTTGGGTTCGTTATATTCCCTTAGGCGTAATTATTCTTTAGAAAGGTGTGAATCCTCCTTTTTTCCTCCAACGTATGGGTTCATTAGTAAGACTTTTATGAATAAAACCATTATTGTTAATAAATAAATAAATAAAATTGCGTACAAAAGATTTAGATTTCGGCATTAAATGACCCATAGAGGTGTTAACATGCCGCAAAACAAACAACTACCAACCAACACACAACAGCTTATTCGAAAATTTGAAAAATTAAATGAAAAATGAAGCAGACAGAACTTTCCAGTTCTTTTTAATCAAACATGTTTGTATGAATACTTGCTACCTAAATATACGCCCCCCATATATATATATATATATATATATATATATATATATATAAACAATATTAAACATTAAAAAAATATTAAAAAATTGAAATCTTCAGACACACTTGGTTGTATATTAATATTCCTTCGTTTTTATTATTATTTCATTTAGATTCCTCGACTAGTTTCGGCCAACATGGCCATCATCAGGAGAAAAATAATTTTCTGTTTGCTGGTAGAAGTGAACTACAGAAATGAATGTCTTGATGGAGAAAATGAACTTTTGTCTGTAGTTTTCATATGTTTTTTATTTTTTTAACACGAATTTTGGTTAGTCTTTGTGTTGGTCAAACAGTCCCTTTTAAGTTGTTATTTGAGATAAGAGCTGGATGGATTCATGCTGCTCTGAATATATATATATATATATATATATATATATATATATATATGAGCGAAATTTGATTGACGAAACCGTCGTTGTCGGTGCCAGTCACAAAATCATCGTGACCGAGGGTTTTAACGTGCTGGCCTTATTCAGATTGTTGATCACGCAAGATAACACGCTTCTCTCCCATAAACTGTAACTAAAGCCTGCTCAGCATAGTTGCTGTATAAACCACGGGGGGGGGGGGGCTCTGGTGGTGTAGAACAAAACAAATATGCCTAAGCGGTCTTTGCAATAGGAATTGGCTAGCCCCCCACCCCCATAAGACCGGTATCCTCGAACACGATTGCCCAGCTACATATATATAAATGTGTGTGTGTGTCTGTGTCTCTGTGTGTACCTATATATATATGTATATATATGTGTGTGTGTGTGTGTGTGCGTGTGTGTACCTATATATATATATATATAGGTACACATATATACATATATATATGTACCTACGTTTGTACGTTTAAATTAAGTAAATATTTATTCGCTTATCTGTGTATGCACGCTAACGCACGTATAAGCAGTTGCTAATATCTAATTATTTGGTTTATATCCACACTTATCTCTCTCTCTCTACACACACACACACACACACACACACACATACATATATATATATATATATATATATATATATATATATATATATATATATATATATATATATTTATATATAAGAGTGGAAACTGAAGTCAACGGAGAGGGACAATAGTCAGTTTCAATCTTGAACGCAATCTCAAACCATGTGTGGGATTGTATCTCGATTCTTTATATTTGATGGTCAATGAGGCATTATGGGTAGCAAGGTCAGGTACTTCCGATTTATTGTATCATCCTAATGGTTATTAGATAGGCGGCAAATATTACATTTTAAATTATTTCAAAGTCTATGGTGCAGAAATAATAAACACAACTAAAAGTGAACTAAGTAAAAGAATTAAAATATTACTAGAGAGAATTGACTCATAACTAAAGAAAGGGTTAAGTCTAAATTAATGGAAAAAACAAAAACATCTATAGACTCGTTCCCAAATATAAAAAAATAATTGCGAAATTATATTAGACATAAACGATCTCTACCCTCCAATCAAAACCATGTGAGAAAAGCCATGTCATTAACTCAGAAACAAATAAAAAAGACCCAAAGATAAATTTAAAATAATGATTTGAATTCGGTTTTACTTATTTTTATAAGCCGAAAATCACTATTATTCGTAAACTAAGACGCTTGACTAAAGAAAGAAGGAACGTTCAATGTTACATTGAGAAGTTTTGATGGATTCAAATCGAGCATACATATAATGCATTAAAACTATGTAAACTAATCGACAAAAATGATATAGACTTTTTCATAGATGTAGGATTTGATATCCACATAAAAACAGATCTAAAAGAAGTAGATTTTCTAGAAGAAATGGTATATAGCCGTATAGAAAATTCAAACTCAGACTACTTTACAGAAACACAACTTGCAACTAGACGCTGACAGTAATCAAGCAAATCTCATAATCAATTAACTGTAGGTTACCTGACAATTCTTCTAATGAAACCATTTTCCACGAAGTGAAAAAAAAAACAGCTCTGAAAGATAGTGGATTTTCGGCAACACCGAAATTGCAAAAAAAAGCCAAGAGGCAAAAAGAAACATCATATGACAAAAACATAGGAAAAATATTCATTAAACTTATCCACGAACACCACAATCAAGCACTCTCCATAAGATATTCAACAGAAATACAGTAAAAATAAGCTAGAGTTGCATCGGTAACAGAACACAATAAAAAAAAGTACTTCAGAAAAAATAAGCAATAAATCACCAGAAAAAACCAAAGCCAGTTGTAGCTGTAGAGAAAACCATGAATGCCCCTTAAACGACAATTGCACACAAAGCAATATAATATAAAAAGCCTCTGTACTATCAGAGAGACTACGCACGGAAAACATCCATTACCAATCGTAAATATGCCAACAGCACAACAATTTCTAAATATAGGGTGATTGAAAAGAAACTCCCTATTTTTATGTATAAGTGAGTCCTGAATTAACTCCCTGTGACATTTTTCTTTGGGGTTGATTAAACGAGCAAGTTTACTATACCAAACCAAGACTTTGGAAAACTTGTAGAGTGAATACAAGAAGCTATGTCTTTCTTGGTGAAATCAGTTGACACGATTCCTGGGCGGCTCGAGAAGCCGGTATCGAAATCTGGTGCGCATATCGAATTTTAAATAAAACTTCATGCTAAACGCTTTCCTCTCATATTGATTTCTTGTAAAAATTAGAGTTAATAAATAAATTATAAGAATTTTAAAATGGGGAGATATTTTCAATAATCCTGTAATATTTTTTATCCCGTGACCCATAGGGTCGTAGGGGCACCATGCGTACTACAGCCACAGTAAAGGTGGTGTTTCTTGGGCAAGATAGCCTGACGGCGCCCAAACCTCTTCAGGCTGATTTTGAGTTTTTCTTTCTTCTAAAAGCTTCTCCTAGAACCAGTCCTAGGTTATAGAACCCAATCTGTCCCGTTTAGAGAAGAAGAGTATTATCACGTAAGGGAATGTAATGGATCTAACTGGAATTCGAACTCGGCTCTCCGATTTCTCAATATGAACCGCTATCCATTACGGTGGAGTAATGGATAGCGTATATATGGGAACTTAAAACAAAACAAAAAAACAAAACCGAAATATATCATGGAAAATAAGGAAAAACAGTATCAGCCTGCAACAATAAATCCGAAAACAGTAAATTTTTTCTGGATGAGCATATAGCTATAAAGACCTTCCCAGACCAATACAAATTATTAAATAAACGATCAGAACTTATCTCAAAATGCAGGCACGAAAAGGAGTTTTTTCTGCGTTCCTTAAGAATCGAAAACTAAAAACGAATACGTTGTAAAATAGGACCATAAAAGCTGCAAATATACGCGTAAATATACTGCAAATATACATGTACAACACAAATAATGTAATCCACTTTAGTCAATTCTTTAAACTAAACTAATAAAATTATCAACTCCCAAAAGGTACAAAAATAATGATAAACAAATTAAGTAAATAATTAATTAACAAATTAACAAACTACGAACGCACTCATGGTCACAACGAAGTAAATTTAATAATAATAATAATCAACAACAAATAATTATTAAATAAATACAAAATACCCGGTTAATTTACAGTATAAGCACCAAAATCCCCAGGTAAGATGAATGTACCATTCTGGTTTGAAATTGTTTGGTTATTTGGAAAATAACAGTAAAACATTGCGCTTGATTACCGTTTTCGATTAATCGTCAATGTAAGTTCGATCTTTTTCGTGTTGCCCGACCGCCATTACTGGCCTTGTTTACATACGTTTTCCTCTAGTAATCATGCGCGGAAGCTTACTTAGTTAACAATCTTTTTACAGCTTTTCGTATCTTACTGGTCTTGATTACTGCGCGATTTTCGCAGATGTTATTTTAAGTTGGGCTCATCTTTTAAAATGAAGATTTTAAATGAATAGTATCTTTTCTTTATTGTCCTCAATAAATCTGCTTATAGCTAATGAAACAGAATCTCACTCTAAAATGTAATTTATGAAGCTTTAAATTCAAGAAAATTTCACGACATATAAAAAAACATCGTTGAAAAAAAGGCAAAAATCCTTTTTTTAGTTTTCAGGCACGTAATTTTTATTTTATTTTATTTTATTTGTCAGCTTTTACGTTTTTTCCGCGCATTTATTTCAAATTTCGCGCATTGTGCAGTAATCAAGACAAGTGAAGCTTCTGCGCCGCATGATTACTCGAGGCAAACGTATGTTAACAAAGCCAGTAATGGCGGACGTTCTGTGTACGCGACGAGAAAGAAGTCAAACTTACAATGTCCATAACTTCTAAACGGTAATAGAGCGAAATGTTTTAATGTCATTTTCGAAATAACCACTCAATTTCGCACCAGAATTATTTCAGGGACACATAAGTAGGAAATAATATTTGGAGAATTTGACACTCACAGGGTACACTGAATGCAAGATAGGCAGTGGAAAATGGCAAGTAACCTCTCTGAAGAGTTTGTTTAAATGATTATCAGGGCATGGACTGATAAAGGGGACAAACCTTGCATAGTAAAGTTCAAGAGACAATGGAAACAAAGATGACACTTATACAAGACAGTTGAAATTCAAGGGCACATAATGAGGAAAGAAGCCATGGAAAATTTGATACTCACAAGACATATTGAAGGCAAGAGAGACAGATGAAAACGACGCTTAACCTACCTAGAAGGATTGAGTGTGTAAATGGTGGAGCAGAGTTTGGCAGAGATAACAAAAAGACAAAATTTATAAAGAGCTACAAAGGACAGGAAATTGTGGAGAGCCATCATCGCCAACGTCCTGAAGGGCACGGCGCATATAATAATAATAATAATAAGAAGAAGAAGAAGAAGAAGAAGAAGAAAAGGAGAAGGAGGAGTTTGAGTAAACGGATGTTGGAACAAGATTTAGGAGAGATAACAGCAAGACAAAAGTTACTAAGCGCTACAAATGATAAGAAATTGTGGAGAGCCATCATCGCCAACGTTCTGAAGAGGCACAGCATATAGAAGAAGAAGAAGAAGAAGAAGAAGAAGAAGAAGAAGAAGAGGAGGAGGAGCTTAACCGGGTGGCAGATCAGGATTTAGGAAAAATAGATAAAAGGTAAAATTTATTAAAAAGCTACAAAGGACAATAAATTGTGGAGAGCCATAATCGCCAACGTCCTGAATGGACACGGCACAAAGAAGAAGAAGAAGAAGAAGAAGAAGAAGAAGAAGAAGAAGAAGAAGAAGAGGAGGAGGAGCTTGCTTAACCGGGTGGCAGATCAGGATTTAGGAAAAATAGATAAAAGGTAAAATTTATTAAAAGCTACAAAGGACAATAAATTGTGGAGAGCCATAATCGCCAACGTCCTGAATGGACACGGCACAAAGAAGAAGAAGAAGAAGAAGAAGAAGAAGAAAAAGAACCCAATCATACTACTAATATATGGTTAAGGCAAATGAAGTCAGGCATTTACAGTGACCGAGTCAGTCGACTGACCTAAATCCTAAATCTGTGGAAGGAGCATGAACTTTTAGTTCATTAGAAGAATCCTGAAAACGTTCAAGATCTTCAGGCGATTTGTCAACAGGAGTTGGAAAGAATTAGTGTTAATTTCTACGAGAAGATGACCTAAAGTTATTTCAAACGTTTGACAGCCGTCATATCAAGTAATAGACACGCCATTAAATACTGAACGCGCTGTTGGTTGATACATGTCGGAAATATTTATGTATTACTTTCTGGTGTGTTTGTCAATAAATTTACGTATAGGCAAACATTTTTTTATTTGTATTTCTACGTAGTATATCCTATATATATATATATATATATATATATATATATATATATATATATATATATATATATATTCAAATCAAGCTTTCGGCTAGTAGCAATAACAGAAATTAATATGTTCTTCAGCAATCTGCACGTGTTCAATGTTTTTGTGAAAATTATCCCCTTGAAAATTGTTAAAGCTTTCGTCGAAAGCGCGAAGCACACTATGTTCTCATAAAAGAAAATTGTTAGAAGGTTAGATGAGAATATCTACCAACCGCCCCACGCGGTCAGATGTGGTACAAGGCTGAATTTAATGTGGAGTATCCGAGCCCGTATACTCGGCCAAAAATTCCCCGTATAATATGGGGTCGGGTTGCTGTTTCCCGAGACGAGACTCTGCTCTTCGACATAGCCTCGTCTGGGGAAGTAATCGTTAAGTCCGTCGCGTCTTAACCAACTTATATATATAAGTTGGTTTGAGACGTGCCGGACTTAACGGTAGCTTCCTTTGGAACGGTGCCACAGCCCGTTCGGCTGTCAACCTCTCCGCCTCAACGGAGAGGAACCCGGACGAAGCTTTGCTGAAGGGTAAAGTTTCGTCCGGGGAGGGAGACAGATCCCGAACCCGCTTATGCGGGTTGTAAGGGAATATTGTTGGCCGAGCCTACAGGCTCGGAGAAACCCACGTTAAACTCTGCCTTGTGTCACATACATTCCTCGTGGTGGTGGTGGGGGGCTGTTAAATATAACTGTAGCTTCCTTTGCTCTGATTGACGCATGTCCAAATCCTTCGGAGAGTGCAACTTTTTCTTTAAAAAGATTTCTCGAACACTCAGGCCGGTAGACGAAAATAAATATGCTAGTTTAGATGAAGAAAAAATAATTTTTTAATGAAAATATTACATGTCCCAAATTCTGCACAGTTTTAAAAAATGTCGGGCTTAACTGTATCTATATATGTTTAAATATGAATGAATTTTACGGGTGAAAGTTCGGATTCCGAGTGGTAAGGTTCGGTTCTTCTGAGACAGGCTCTCAACGATCAAAACTATCGCCGTGATGTGATCTAAAGAAACTAAAATAAGACCCCCACCCCACTAAAATAAAAGCAAGCAAAAGAACACACATAAAAAAACATGTATCAAAAAGAAAAAAAAAACTCTTTCGAAATTGATCGCTAAAGAGTTAAAACTTTTTCCCAAATAAACTTTTGTTGTCGCCAGGAAACTTTGTAATGATATGAATATCGTGTCAAAGATAATTTTCTGTTTTATTTATGTTATTTTCATTTTCGGGTCAGAAAATTTAACAAGTAAATACCGGAAATACATCCAGTATAAATTTGCCCTCATATTACCAACAGAATTAAACATCCATCTGTTTTTAATAATATGAGTTTACAGAGCTTGTTATGTGGCTGAGAGTATTGCATATTCCTTCCCGGCAGAAGTCGTCGGGCTTTTTTTTTTTTTTTTTTTTTTTTTCGAACGCAAGAAAATAAATTTTGAAGGCCGATTTTCAAAGCAAGCACCCTTTTCGTTCTTGTTTTTAACCTTGTGTTGTAAAGTTTGTATGAATCCGAATTTGTCGAGACTTGGATCCGGTGTTCTGCAGCCCAGGCTAGGGCTAAAAGTCTAATTTTCTCCCCCTAACGCAAAAAGGGGAGAAAATTAAATAACTGACCTCTTTCTAGCTTCAGCAGGTTGTGAAGCTATAATGAAAATTCCTGTTATGGTATATCCCAAACAATTGGAAAATTTGACCTTCATTGAAATTTCAGAAATTATAAAAAAAAGGGGGTTACAGATCACGTGTCAATATAACAATTTGGTAAATATTAATAAATCAAATTTTAATTAGTTGTAATTAATTAAAAGCATTTACTCAATAAGAAATCTAATTTTTTGCTGAAACAGATTTTATGGACATTTTAAATAAAATTTATTATATGTAATGGTATCAATAAGAATAGTTGTTTCCTTATGATGAAATATTCGTTAATCATTTACCAATCAGTTGTCATTAATGCTGATTAAAATTTATAAAATATTTCTCTTAAAATAATTTTTATCAAAAATCTATTTATTATTTTATTTATTTATTTATGACGGGGGTAAATATTTTTTTATTTATTATTTTATTTATTCATTTATGAGTAGGGTAAATAATTTTTATTTATTACTTCATTTACTTATTTATGACGGGGGTAAATATTTTTTTATTTATTATTTTATTAATTTATGAGTGGGGTAAATACTTTTTTATTTATTATTTCATATACTTACTTATAACGGGGGTAAATAATTTTTTATTTATTATTTTATTTATTTATGACGTAGGTAAATATTTTTTTATTATTTTATTTATTTATTTATGACGGGGCTAAATAAATTTTTATTTATTATTTCATTTACTTAATTATGACGGGGGTAAATAATTTTTTATGTACTATTTTATTTATTTATTTATGAGTGAGAGTAAATAATTTTTCATTTATTATTTCATTTACTTTTTATGACGGGGGTAAATATTTTTTATTTT
Source organism: Acanthosepion pharaonis (assembly GCA_903632075.3). Classification (NCBI taxonomy): domain Eukaryota; kingdom Metazoa; phylum Mollusca; class Cephalopoda; order Sepiida; family Sepiidae; genus Acanthosepion; species Acanthosepion pharaonis. The sequence goes on along the minus strand of CAHIKZ030000912.1, from coordinate 123,471 downwards.
TTATTTCATTACTTTTTTATGACGGGGTAAATAATTTTTTATGTATTATTTTATTTATGAGTGAGGGTAAATAATTTTTTATTATTTTATTTATTTACTTATTGATTAGTGGGTGTAAATAATTTATGACAGGGATAAATAAATTCTATTTATTATTTTATTTATTCATTTATGACGGGATAAATAAATTGTTATTTCACATTTCATTTACTTATTTATGACTGGGGTAAATATTTTTTATTTATTATTTTATTCATTCATTTATGACGGGGCTAAATAAATTTTTATTCATTATTTTATTTATTTATGACGATGGTAAATAATTTTTTATTTAATATTTTATTAACTTATGACATGGGTAAGTAATTTTTTATTATTTTATTTATTTATTTATGACGGGGAGGGTAAATACTTTTTTATTTATTATTTCATTTACTTATTTATGACTGGGGTATATAATTTTTTTAGGTATTAATTTATTTATTTATTTATGACAGGGGTAAATAAATTTTTTATCTGTTATCTTATTCATTTATTTATTGATGAGTGGGTGTAAATAATATTTTATTTATTATTTCATTTACTTATTTATGACGGGTGTAAATAAATTTTTATTTAATATTTCATTTACTTATGATGGGGTAAATATGTTTTTATTTATTTTTTTTATTTATTTATGACGAGACTAAATATTTTTTTTATTATTTACTCATAAAAATTAAGGATTTCTTAAAAATTAATAATTATTTTAAGAAGTTATTTTAATCATTCATGTTTTTTTGTTTTTATTTGATGTCTATCTGAATACAGTATATATCCATGTATGAGACAATTTCACGTATAGTGCCCCCCTGAAATATTTTGCATGCGTATTTAACCTCCCTAGAAAAATATGACTTCTGTATAGTTCAACTGGTCATCGAAAAAGCATGATTCAACCTCTTAAAAAAAATTACCTGCGTATAATGCGACACTTTACTTTTTGCGTAAAAAAAAAAAAACAAGAAAAAAACTCGTACTTTACTCGAGTATAGACAATATTTACGAATCTGGTGTTTCCTGTCTCAGGCTATCACAATATCAAAAAACGTCAAGAAATAATTTTCCGTACCAAGAATAAATAAAATTGTAAATAAATAAGACATCTTTTATATACAATATATACGATTATATATATATATATATATATATATATATATATATATATATATATATATATATATATATATATATATATAGCTAATATTATTGGTAAATATACATACATATGCAACATATATAAATATATATACATAGGTGCATACACATACATGTATGTTTTGAATAAAAAATTCCCAGAGGATAGAATCCAGGTAGAACTCAATGTCCAGGACAGAGTAAGGATATAAAAAAAGGCTTAAACACTAATATTCCATGGTCATAATTTATTCCATTGGAATCGTAAATACGATCCAATTCATCAGACCTACAAATTCAAAGAGAAAACAGAAAAGAACAACTCCGGAAATAAAAATAGAATTTAGAGAGAGTGTAAGTATGAGAGTGTGGGACGAATGTTAGAGCTAAAGAGATGGGTAACAGACGAGAGAAGGTGGGAGATTAAAGCTTAACAGAGCCATGGAATATTCGTGTTTTTATTATATATATATATATATATATATATATATATATATATATATATATATTATAATTTTATCATAAAGACAAAACCATTTTACTGACTACAAAGATGCAACTTGGTTTCAGTGCATTTCAACTGCACTTCGACGGGTGATAATCGAAAATATTAATAATAATAATAATTATCGCTCTACTATCTGTATCGAGCCCTCTTTTGGATTACTGCTGTGAACGTTGGAATTTATATATTACTTTCGTTCTCATCACATCATATATATATATATATATATATATATATATATATATATATATATATATATATATATATATATATATATATATATATGAATTGGGATTAAATATGAATCGGAATCCGACAGAATGATATGATAAAAAAACAAAGAGGAACATTTATCAATATAACATGTTTCAGTTTTATTAAAGCTTCATCAGAGAATGAGATACAGTGTGTATGTGTGTGTGTGTGATAAGATAAAGAACAAATAAGAAACCTGTATCAATCTAACATGTTTCAGTTTTTATGTACCACCACTGATTCGCTAAAAGATAAGCATACCATGATGGAAAAAATGACCCCAAACTTAAAAAAAGAAAGTTTTATCTTCAATATCTTTATGCTATTATCAAGAAGAAAGACCAAACGATTCTCTTAATTATTAAATGATATTTTTGTTCCTTTTTAGGACGCTCGAATTTGTTTTTTTGTTTTTTTTTTTTGCTCTAATGGGGGTACCAAAAATTAGTATCAGAACTTTTTGCAAGGAAAAACCTTGATTTGAAAATTCTTGCAAAAATAAAATAATTGTCAGATTTGAATGAAATATTCAGCACTTAATCACAAATGAATGAAATTATTTTAGAAACGTTTCTTTTTTAGAAAAAAGACTTGGTAAAAAACAGTTTAACATTTGTTAAACCCACTTATTTAATTTTATGGAATTTTGAGAAGTTCATTTTTTGCGTCGCTCAATCTTTTATATTACTTATTCATAGAACTGATATATATATATATATATATATATATATATATATATATATATATATATATATATATATATATATATATGTATTAGGTATCTCCATTGATTCGCCTAAAAAATTAGCATACCATGATGAAAAAATGCTCAAAACTTAATAAAAACAATTTTATTTTTTTCTATTATTAAATTATGTTTTTTGATTTTTTTTAAAACGTTCGAAATTTTGGTACCAAAGTTTAGGAAATTTTAGTGTTTCTTGCAGAAATCAAAGAATTGTTGAATTTTAATTAAAATTTCAGCATTTTTACATAAATGAATGAAATTATTTTCGAAATTATTTTTTTTAGAAAATCTTGTTAAAAATATATTTTACAGCTGTTACCCCACTTATTTGATTTCATTATATATTTCGAGAAATTAAATTTTGTCCCGTTTAATGTTTATATCAGTTAAAATCAGAACTTTTGTAAAACGCGATCGCCAGTTCCCGAAAATCTGCTCTGAATCGTAAAACATAAATGTAATAAAACTGAGACATTATTTAATTAGAAAAACTTTTAATTGATTTCATGAATAAGATATATTATTGTCTTTAAAAATATTTTTTCCGATGAATCAATTTTTACAAGAATTGTTTTTATATTTTTTTACATTAATTTATAAAATTTTAAATCTTTTAAATTTCTGGATTATTTTGAACCGGTTACGTGATAATTTTAATAAGTAAAAACTGTATTTACTAATTGTAAATGGAAAAGCTTACAACAATTCAATGACACCCAATATTTTAAAAAGAATTTTGAATTTTTGTAAATGCAGACGTCCATACACGACATTATTAAAAAATAAGAACGATAACTATTGCAAAATTAATTAAAACTTTAGATTACGGATAATATTTTCGGAGATTTTAACGGCAACTGGTCTACCGCAGAAATAAATGGCAACCTACTGCGGAAAAAAAATCTGCCTCGTCAGCTATGTATCGAAAGATACATGATCGCCTAAGCGTGTACACTGTATGGCACATAACTGACTGGGCAGTTAAAAATTATATAAAAATGGCGTGCACATTATATATGTCACCCGAAGAAAAAAAAATAGATGAACTTCCGCCTGTTAATCAAACAGTCAACTTGTCAAAAGCATAAATAACACCTACGTTAGAGTATGCATTTCTGCGGTATTTTAAACTACAGGTAAGTAACATGTTTCAAATCAAATAAATTAAACTTTAAATCAGCTAATATTCCTCAAATAAAGTTTCAGAAAAATATTTTATTTTTATTTTTGAAAGACTTTTTAATAATGACAATTACATTATACTGAGAGATGGTTAAATGGCACTGAAATCAGCGATTTTTAGGGATTAAAAACTCATTCTAGTCAATTTAAATTAGTTTTTGAAATACAGAAAAGTATTTTGCTTATTGGAAACGTTAAATTTGATCTATTAGCTTGAAATGAAAACTAAAATATAAGCTTCAATAACGATGTCTCATTTTTTTAAAATTCAATTTTTGCGGGCATGTGAAGGTACACACACACACACACACACACACACACACACACACATATATATATATATATATATATATATATATATATATATATACAGGATGATATTATTTAAATTCCAGAATAAGACAAAAGTAAAAAAAAGAAGAAAGAAATAAATCCTTTTAAAAGAAATGAAATTTGATCATTTTTTTCATAAACATTTGTCTTTTGCTGAAAGCTTTTATTTTATTTTCCTATTTGTTGCTTTAAAAACAAGTTTGTGTTTTGTGGTTGTTTTTCTGAGATAAATGATCGTTGGCTAAGATTGTCGACAGTGCCAAAAATGTTGATGGGATATTAGCAATTTGATCCAGAGAAAGGGTTTCCCGAAAAGTGAACACATCTGTTGTTGGTAAGTGGATTCACAGGTGGTTGGAGGGAGGGGGATATGGAAGAAAGAAAGGAAGGAAGAAAGGAAAGAAGGAAGGAAGGAGGGAGAAGTAGCAAGAAATGACATCAGGAATTTGAGAAAGATGTGTAATCTGAAGAGTGAAAAAGGGAAAAAGTGCGCCCGAGAGAGGGAGGAGGTAGATACACAGACATACAGAAAAAGAGAGAGAGAAAGAATAATAAACTGACGAAAAAATCGGAAGAGTCGAGGGAAAGAAAGCATACAATAAAAAAAGAGAGTAGAAGTAATGAGAAAGAAAGAAAGAAAGAAAGAAAGAAAGAAAGAAAGTATCCAAAATTGATATTTACAAAGAAAGGTGGAATAAAGGAAGCAAAATGAATGCATAAAAAGAAAGAAAAAAAAGAAGAAAGATTGCAAAAGGAATAGCTAAAAAGAAAGAAAGAAAATGAAAAGAAAGAAAGAAAGAAAGAATGCAAAATGAATACATAAAAAGATAGAAAGAAAAAAGAAAGAATGCAAAAGTAATACCCACAAAGAAAGAAAGAGAGAGAAAAAGAAAGAATGCAAAATGAAATCCCAAAAATGGACGAAAAAAAGAAAGAATGTAAAAGGAATACTTAAAACGAAAGAAAGAAAGAGATAAAGAAAGAATGCAAAATGACTACCTAAAAAGAAAGAAAGAAAGAAAGAGATAAAGAAAGAATGCAAAATGACTACCTAAAAAGAAAGAAAGAAAGAGATAAAGAAAGAATGCAAAATGACTACCTAAAAAGAAAGAAAGAAAGAGATAAAGAAAGAATGCAAAATGACTACCTAAAAAGAAAGAAAGAAAGAAAGAGATAAAGAAAGAATGCAAAATGACTACCTAAAAAGAAAGAAAGAAAAAGAAAGAATAAATGACTAAAAAAAGAAAGAAAGAAAGAGAAAAGAAAGAATGAAAATGACTACCTAAAAAGAAAGAAAGAAAGAGATAAAGAAAGAATGCAAAATGACTACCTAAAAAAAAAAAAGAAAGAAAAAGAAAGAGAAAATGAAAGAAAGAAAGAAAGAGATAAAGCAAAATGAAAAATGACTACCTAAAAAGAAAGAAAGAAAGAGATAAAGAAAAAGAAATGCAAAAATGACTACCTAAAAAAAAGAAAGAAAGAAAGAGAAAAGAAAGAATGCAAAAATGACTACCTAAAAAGAAAGAAAGAAAGAGATAAAGAAAGAATGCAAATGACTACCTAAAAAAAGAAAGAAAGAAAGAAAGAGATAAAGAAAGAATGCAAAATGACTACCTAAAAAAAAGAAAGAAAGAAAGAAAAAAAAAAAAGATAAAAAAAAGAATGCAAAATGACTAAAGAAAAATGAAAAATGAAAGAAAGAAAGAGATAAAGAAAAAGAATGCAAAATGACTACCTAAAAAGAAAGAAAGAGATAAAAAGAAAAGAATGCAAAATGACTACCTAAAAAAAGAAAAAAAAGAAAGAGAAAAGAAAAAAGAAAGAATGCAAAAATGACTACCTAAAAAGAAAGAAAGAAAGAAAGAGATAAAGAAAGAATGCAAAATGACTACCTAAAAAGAAAGAAAGAAAGAGATAAAGAAAGAATGCAAAATGACTACCTAAAAAGAAAGTAAGAATATGAATACCTAAAAAGAAAGAATACAAAAGGAATAGCTACAAATAATGAAAGAAAGAAAAAAGAATGCAAAATGAATACTTAAAAAGAAAGAAAGAAAAAAGAAAGCATGCAAAAAGTCTATCCACAAAGAAATAAAGAAAGAATGTAAATGGAATCCCTAAAATGAAAGAAAAAAAGAAAGAAAGCAGAAAGAAAAAAAGTGAATGCAAAAGGAATAGCTACAAATAAAAGTTGAACAACAAGAATAATTAAAAATAAACCAATTAAAATAAATAAAAAACAAGTAAAATAAATAAAAAAACAACGAAAATAAATAAAAAAACAAGTAAAATAAATTAATCTGCACAAATATGTAAATAGATTAAGTAAATAATAAACAAATTAACAAACCACACCCACCAAAATAACCGTTAGAATAATACAAAAGCCTACCCACAATGCAATATACTACCCACAATGCATTACTGACCTGTATATATAAAAAGTGCTGTCCTCCTTTACAGCAGCGATTGTTGGACCGTCTCCTCAATGATGAACAAGAAACTCGAGGCAACGGTGGTATGGTTCTACAGAAGGATGCTAAGGATATCATAGACTGAGCGTGTGAGCAATGGAGAGAATGCAAACAAGGAAGAATCTTATGCTTAACATCAGAAAGAGGCAGCTGAAGTTTCTGGGGCACGTAATGAGAAAGGAGGGCTCGGAGAATCTGATACTCACAGGTCGAATAGAGGGAAAGAGAGACAAGGGAAGGCAACGCATGATATACCTAGCGGGTTTAAGCGGGTGGATGACAGAACATGCCCTTGGGAAATAGCAGAAAGACAAAACTTATTGAGAGTTACATGATTGCCTACGTCCTGAAGGGACACGGCACATAAAACAGCCGGACGATTAGGTTTTATAAGAAAGAGACTATGGCCTCTGACATTTGACTTCAATTTATATATACATTTATTCAATTTATATATATATGTTTAACGTTCTTTTTTTTTCATAGATACAAGTATTTAAGTAAATGCTCTGTTTATAATAAACAGTATTAAATAACATTTACCAGCCTGAATGTCCGAGAAATTTTCATAGAAAATATTCGTCCTTTGACAGGATTCGAACCTGCATCCTATACGGAACCGTCATTTACGCTGACGTGCCTTAACCGACTCGGCCACAAAGGAGCGTCCGGTAGGCAAGGTCGAATTTACTGCTTATAAACTTCTATCTTCCATGAATCTCGTACATTCATAACTGCTCTGGCGTATCAAATGTAAACAAATGACGTCATATATATATATATATATATATATATATATATATATATATATATATATATATATATATATATATATATATATATATATATAGTCGACTCTCCTGCCGAGATTCGACGTATGAGGGTCAAGCAGATCAGTTTCCAGGAAACCGACAGCCCGACACCGGCACATGAGATTTGATTATAGTGGTGAAGGCCTTGTGCAGGACCATCCACACTTTTTGAAGGGACGAATACAGAGACCTGGTGCACTAAGTGCCACAAGATTCTCAAACGACCCTCCGCAGGTTATGAATTCAGAGTTGTCCTTCTCCTAGACCAGTTGCCATCCAGTCTGTCCTGCTATTTTACCCATAGCTGGAGGGAGAAGAAGAGGATTAGCACGTAAGTGAATGTAATGGAGTCGACTGGAAATCCTCAATCCAAGCCGCTATCCATTACTCCACCGTTTCTCCTGTATATAATTTAAAGAAAAACAGACTACTTTAAGACTCCATTAGTTATAATTTATTTTACCAGAGAATTTTATTTTTCTCTGGATCTTCTGACTTCACTTTCAAAGGTGAAACGAAAAATGAATTTAAAATTTACACTTTTGACGGGCAGTATTAAGTTTATATAAGCTGACATAGAGGGTGGTAAGGAATAATGTGAGAGACATGGTTGAGTTTAGAGAGGGGAGGGAGAGTTTTAAAATTTATTTTTATTACTATACTTAATATTGAGGAAGAGGGGGTAATATATATATATACAAATGTAAAAGAACGAAAAGAATATAAATTCAAACGTTCATAACATTAATTTGAAAAAGGGTTCAATACAAGAGTAGAGCAATCAATATCTATTTATAAACTGTTACATTAGAACAGGTAAGTTACTACTACAAAATTACATTTTGTGTTTCGATGTTTAGCATGTCTCATCAGAAAGTTAGCAATGATGGTAAGAAACGTTTTTTACCATCATTTTTAACTTTCTGATGAGACGTGTTACACGTCGAAACAAAAGTTGCGTAGGGTAAACCTAGGTAGGTTTGCCTGGCTTTTTAGGTTCATAGTTAGATTTGATCTACTTAGTGTATTGAGTACTTTGCTTAGTTATTTTTGCTTTACTCGTGTTGGAAGTTTTTCTTTGAGCTCTGAACTTGGATTCTGGACGATTGTTTTCGCCTCAATTACATGTTCTTAGTTCTTTCTTTTTTTATTCCTTATTTTTCCTTGGGTATTGGTTTGTTCATTTACAAGCCAAAATACCTGAGGTTTTTCCAGACAAGTATAATTACTTATATTTATAAGATTTTATATATATATATATATATATATATATATATATATATATATATATATATATATATATGTGCAGGTATGTGTATTTTCATGCGGGTACTGAGTGGAAAGGGTTCAATATCTGTGATAAAAGCTAACATGGATGGATATGTATCTGTATAGGCGCAGATACATGCATGAATGTGTATCTGCGCCTAAGCTCAGATTATTTATATGGGTGTGCTTGTACAAAGTAAAATGCATACACCTGTATGTATGTGTGCCTATGGATGTGAGAGCGTCATCCTAAGCAAACACGGAAGAAAATATTCAATTTATATATACATTTTTCAATTTACATATATATATATATATATATATATATATATATATATATTATATTACTAGGAGCATGGCCCGGCGTTGTCCGTGCTTAATTCAAAAATCGTACGACTCATACAGCAATCGCTACCACTTGACTTAAAATATTTTTGCCCTCCCTTACCTTTAAACGAGTGCCCTTTGCCGTGCTGATATTGCTACATGCCTTACTTCTTGCCTATCTCACACTGCGAATTTTTTCTAAGCTCTATACTAAACCTTAAATCTGTTACGAAAAAAGAACTAAACAAAATGAAGACGAAATGATCAGCTTTAAAAAAGGACTCGTAACTGGAAAAACCGAATGAAAAAGAATGTTAACAACAAATATTTTTTCACACCCAAACCAGTTCTGCGGAATCAGAATCAACGTTGAGTTTAAGCAAGCGAATGAGCCAATTGGAATAAAGTGCCATGCAGATTTAAATTTTTCCCACTTGTGACGAATGCAGCTATCGATTTTTTTTTGCATGCTAGCAGGATAGTTAACATTCGTGTCAGTCAGCTGTTGTCTCTCACGCTGGCCAATAGAATCTTCCTGCCTATTCGTGGCAACCAGCTATTGGCTCTCACTCTGGCCAGTACAAAATGGCCGCAAACTACATGAAAACTGGCATAGAAGCATGAAAAAAAATCGATTATTTCCACTATCGATGGGAGTTGGGAAATGCAAAGTCGGTCTTGGCCTTCCGGCTAAGTTGGAGCATTTGCATGTAAATTTTGGCGCAAATCCGTCGAAAATTGCGGCCGTGCATTCGTTACACACACACACACACACACACACACACACACACACACACACACACACACACACCCTGCCTTTTATAGATTGAGATATATTTATATTCTTTTCGTTCTTATACATTTGTATATATATATATATATATATATATATATATATATATATATATATATAAAAGAAAAGAAAGAAAAAGAATAAATTCAAACGTTAATTTGAAAAAGGGCTCAATACAAGAGTAGAGCAATAAATATTTATGATAAACTGTTACAGTGGATCAAGTAAGTTACCGCGACAGATTTGCATATTTGTTTCGACATCGAAAAACGTCTCGTCAGGCGACTAGCAATGGTGGAAATAAACGATGTTATTTAAAAACACAATTTTTGAAATCCAAAAACGTTTCGTCAGGCGGCTGTAAAATAAATTGTATTTTTAAATAAATCCTTTATTACCACCATTGTTAGCCGCCTGACGAGACGTTTTTCAACGTCGAAACAAATATGCATTATTGTCGTGGTAACTAGCTTGATCCAATGTAACAGTTTATAATATCTATCTATCTATCTATCTATATATATATATATATATATATACACAGTGGGGGGAAATAAATATTCGTACACTTGAAAAATTGTATTTTTATAAATGTAAAAGCCTTAAATAAATTAATCTTGGCACATTTTATGTATAAAGACATATACTATTAAAAAATAATAATAAACTTAATTAATTTTTATTCTAACAGAAATTAATGCATTTTTTAAATTCTAACTGGTGTAAAAAGTATTCGTACAAATCAATTATTAGAATAAAATAAGCAATTAATTATGAAAAAAGTATATTCTAGAATGTTCCAGTAATGCTATCAGTAACTATAATTAACGCTATTCGCCATTATCAGAGCATTCTGCAATTTCTAGTCTTACGAGAAGGTTCTAATAATGCCTAAAGGTAAAGAATTGACTAGTTCACAAAAACAACACATTTTGTCTCTTTGGAAAGATGGGAACAGTTACAGAACGATTTCTAACAACCTGAATATTCCTTTCACTACAATTGCTTCGTTCATTGCAATGTTTAAAACTCGTAACAGCATCGAAAACCAAAGACGAACAGGTGCTCCGAGGAAGATTTCTCTAAGATCAGCAAGGATATTAGGATACCAGATCCACCAAAATCCACAGGTTACCCGAGAAGAGCTGCAGGAACATCTGCGTGCATTAGGGATTAAAGTAACCAAGAGTACAATAAGTAATGAACTACACAAAAACAGTCTGAAATCACGCATCCCAAGGAAGACTCCACTCATCTTGAAACGACACAGAGATGCTAGACTAAAATTCGTTAGAGAGCATAAGGATAAAGAATATTCGTTTTGAGAAAAAGTACTATGGACAGATGAAACTAAAATAGAGTTGCTTGGTCATAATTATCGAAATCATGTGTGGAGGAAGGACGGTGAAGCCTGCTTACCAAAGAACACGTTGCCAACTGTAAAGTTTGGTGGTGGCAGTATCCTGACCTGGGGCTGTTTTTCTGCAAAAGGTGTGGGCAGAATATCAATAATAGATGGCAAGATGAATGCCGAAATCTACCAGAAAATCCTGCAAGACAATTTAATGCGTTCTGTTGAGACACTTCGGTTACCCCCTGATTTGGGTTTTCCAACTGGATAATGATCCTAAGCATACCGCTAGATCTACAAGGAAATGGTTAGCTGAAAGTAACGTTGATGTCTTGCAATGGCCAAGTCAGTCCTCAGACTTGAACCCAATCGAGAATTTATGGCGATATTTGAAAATTCAAATTGGGAAAAGAGCACCAACAAATATCAAGAATTGGAAGACAATATGCCAAGAAGAATGGGACAAAATACCACTCAATGTGTGCGAAATCATTAGTTGAGACGTACAGGAATAGACTGGTAGCTGTTGAACTCAATAAAGGATATTCCACAAAGTATTAAATTAAGTTAATATGTTTTTTGTTTTGTACGAATACTTTTTTCATCAGTTAAAATAAAAAAAATGCATTAATTTCTGTTAGAATAAGAATTAATTAAGTTTATTACTATTTTTTTAATAAAATGTATCTTTACACATAAAATGTATCAAAATTTGTTTTAGTTAAGGCTTTTACATTTATAAAACTACAATTTTCATGTGTACGAATATTTATTTTCCCCCTATATATATATATATATATATATATATATATATATATATATATATATAAAAGAGCTTATAGTCGTTCCAACGAGAGAAAAGTGTGTATATTAAAAAGGAAGAGAGAAACCGCAAACGTTTTTGGTTGTAATGTGGATTTTTTTTTTAAATATTATGCTTGATTTTCCATAATTTTACTACACGTGTTTCTGGTCTCGCGACCGTCATCAGGTAAAAGGCGGAGATTTCCCCATATTATTAAAAATAATTATTTTTTTTACTTTATGTTTTTCGATGTTAAATATTCCTGATATGAGACATTCTCCTTTTGTGTGTGTGTTAATGACCTAAATGTCTTTCTTTACAACCAAAAAACGCTTGCAGTGTCTCTCTTCTTTTTAATACATACACACATATATATATATATATATATATATATATATATATATATATATATATATATATATATATATATTAAATGTATATATAAGAAATCGTTATAAATGATAAATGTAAGAATAAATCACCCACATAGACACTATCAGACACTCATTCAGATACATTACTGAAATCCCACGCCTACCAATGAAATGAAGTCACCGGCACACAGTGAGGGAGCGTTTGGGAAATCGTATTAAAAAATGACCTTTCGTGCTTTAGCTAGGTTAAAATAATACAGACTAACTCATAAATAATATTGTACCATTATTATTATTATTATTACCAACCGTCTATTAACTGAATAAATATACACAGTAGAAAACCACAGTAGAAAAAAAAAGTTCAGTTTCATTTTATCTTCCGCTAAGAAAGGACACAGTGTGCTAAATTTCCGGTTTGTAACAACTTTTTCTCATCATGATTCTATTTTGTCTAATAACCTAATAATATAAAATTATTATTATTATTATTATTATTATTATTATTATTATTTCCCTTAATTTCTGTTGTATACACATTTCCTTCCGGGCCCCAACCAGAGACCTAAGATCAGAAATGGCTTCGACATTTTCCACTGATCATTTTTGTAAAAAAAAAAAAAAAAAAAAAATTAATATCACACATATTTTACATAGATAACACTCTTTGTAATGTGTGAGCTGTACTTGTGACAGGCTATGAGGAATGCCTTCAATGAGTCTATTGGAATCTTTTCTAATCAATCCAAGGGCCGCAAGTACAACTGGAATTATTGATGTCCTCATGTGCCACATTTTGAGATTTCCACTTCAAGATCCTTGTATTTTTTTTTTTGAAGATCTTCAAATATACATTACAGGGATTGCCATGTCAATAAGAAAGCACATTCTGTTTTGTAATCTTTCATCTTTGTTCTTTATTATTATTATTAATATTATTATTATATATATTTTCCGAATTTTTTCATCGAACACATCTATCTATCTATCTATCTATCTATCTACATATATATATATATATATATATATATATATATATATATATATATATATATATATGCATTTATTATAATAGATTACAATAAAAACATTTTACATCGTTACGCAAAAACTTTCATGTTTCGTAACTGTAATCGTTCCTCTTAGGGCGATGGTAGATAACATGTAATAAAAATGATTTATTTGGGAAATTTGAAAACAAATCGTTACCTCTTTTGAAAGTTAAAAATGTGGGGAGAAGCCTAATGTCAAAATTAACAATTATACTTGTGAGCATACCAATTAAAAGCTTCCGTAGTATATTAAAAAAAAAATTGAAAAATTATTTAAAATAATTTTTGTTTTCAAACTCCATGCCTACTTCACCAAATCTGAACTTTGTATTTGGCTACAATACGTTCGTCGCTGACTTGTCTAGAGTGTCACTTTATCAAGACATGAATTAATAACCCACCTCCCGCCACCCTCTGACTTTATTTTTCATTTTTCTTTTTTAGCTTAGATCTGACAGTATTGCCCACTAATAGGAATTAGGATTTCTCCATAATATTGATGTTCATCATTTCACCTTGTAAAATTAAAATTAAAAGATGGTAATAGTTTAGTATATTTATGTATGTTCTTTTTTTAATTTAAAATTAAGAATATTTAATGATCCATCTCCTAAAATGTAAATAGTTAAATCCTTATGTTTTTTTAATCTTTTAATATTTTATTATATTAATTTCAGGAAATCTTTCTCGTTAATATAAATATATAACATCCCTTAATTTTGAGTTAATAGTATTTTATTTATATAAGACTAGCAGTAGAGCCTGGCGTTGCCCGGGGATGTAACAGTAAGAGATAGATCAAGTATCGACCATCATAAAGACTGAAAAATAAAATTGACAAAGATTATTGTTTAAGGTTGACGGACACGCATGTCTTAATTAGTTTTTTTTTTGTTTTTTTTACGAATTGGTTAAACCCAAACTCAAACAAAAACATTGTTTACAATCGTTATGAGTCTATCGATTGGTGAATAGAATTTTATTATAAACAATTGTCTTGTAAATGGAATTTTTAAAGCATTCTGAATGTAAATAAAGAAAAAAGTGTGCAAGACAATAAGAAACACTACCTGCCAAAAAAAATGAAGTTTTGTTGAAATCGGTTGAAAAATGTAGGAAATCCGATCCCATATATAAACGAACACACACACACAAACACCCTGGATTTTATAATAAGTATAACTCGATATGAGTTGTCCCCCTTTCATTTTCATTAAGATGCCAGTTAATCGTGTTTTCAAATTGATTTCGTACAAAAACAATTGTGTTTTTCCAATTTTAGGTGCTGTCAGGACCACCACAAGGTAATTTTACGTAGTCCTGTGAAGTTTTGTTGAAATCGGTTGAAAAATGTAGGAAATCCGATCCAATATATAAACGAACAGACACATACACACACAACCTGGGTTTTATAATAAGTATGATTATTGAAAATAATTATCCATTTTTATTTTACTAATTCAGGTTAGTTTCTATGTGTATGCCTCCTCACACTATTACCATGTCACGACGTGGCCACTCCCTATATACTCCCTTCCCCTCCTCTTCATCTTTCTTATTGTTTTTTCTCTATTCTGTTTCTCTCTCTCTGTCTTACTTTTTCCCGCCTTTTAAAGTCAGTTACAGCCAGTTTTATTTTTTTGATTTTCTTGTTAACTTGATGGATTTGAAAATCCTTGTAATTTAATTTTACAATTTTTATGCTTTGTTTGAATAAAACATTGAGCTCTCTCTGTGAATCAGTTTTAATATTTTATGATATATTATATTAATATGATTCACTTGGATTATATATCAACTGGATTTATATTTACACCCCCATATATATATATATATATATATATATATATATATATATATATATATATATATATCGTGTGTGTGTTTCGTGTTTCTCTGTGAATCACTTTTAATATTTTATTTTATATTATATTAATAGGATCAGTTGTATTATACGTCAACTGGATTATATATATATATATATATATATATATATATATATATATATATATATATATATAAAATGTATGCACTCATTTCCGTTGTCGTTTTTTAATTTAATTTAGGTCAGCGATTCAGTAACGAATTATGTATCGGAAAATAACTCATATTTATCTGTATCTCACTCATTTAAACCGTCATTTAACTCCTCTCTTTAAAACTTCTCTCTGTTAAATTTTAATCCCCACCTTCACTTTTCTTCCTGTTCATCTTTTGTCTGTTACCCCTCTCTATAGATTTCAATTACCTCTCACATTCGTCCCCCACTCTCATACATACACTCTCACTAAATTTTATTTTTTATTCCCGGAGTTATTTTTTCCAATTTCTTTTTGAATTTGTAGGTCTGATGAATTGGATCGTAATTACGATTCCAATGTAATAAATTATAACCATGGAATATTTGTGTTTAAGCCTTTTTATTATATTCTTACTCTGTCGTGAACATTGAGTTCTACCTGGATTCTATCCTCTTGGAAATTTTATATATATGTATGTATGTGTATGTATGTAAATATGTATATATATTTATACATTTTACATATATATATATGTAGTTTTTTTCTGTAGTTCACTGCCAACAGCAAGCAGAAATATTTCTCCTCCCGATGATGGCCATTTCGGTCGAAACTAGTCGAGGAATCTAAATGGAATAATAATAATAAAAAAACGAAAGAATATTAATCTACAACCCAGTGTGTCTAATGATTTTAATTTTTTAATAATTTTTAATTTTTTATTTTCTTATTGTTCAAAATATATATATATATATATATATATATATATATATATATATATATGTGTGTGTGTGTGTGTGTGTGTGTGTGTGTGTGTGTGTGTGTGTGTGTAACCACTAATATTATCAATATATATATATATATATATATATATATTCGTGTGTGTCTCTCTGTGAATCACTTTTAATTTTTATTTTATATTATATTAATAGGATTCAGTTGGATTATATATCAACTGGATTTTATATATATATATATATATTCATATATATATATATATATGTGTGTGTGTGTGTGTGTGTGTGTGTTCGCTTTTTCTCTAGTGGTATGTATGCAAAGCCCCGCCTTTACTCTGGTATCTGTCAGATACGAATCCTTTACCACATTAAAAAGAAAGACATTCCGAGAAAATGCCGAAATCTATTGGACCATTAACCAAAATCTCTCGGAATGAAGATCAGGGACACTTGTAAATTCTGGACCAAGATAACTAGCCTTGAATCCTGAAGGAGGAGCCCTACCACTTGGGGTATAAAACTTTTTGACTTGACGGGTCGGGGAGAGAATTGGTGAGTTTAAAATCACGAGATTCAATTATTGGGGTATCCGACAATCTTCAAATCTAAAACGGCGTTCTTCATGCTTTGGTTGTTGGCTAGACCCCTTCCTGTGAATCTTTGAACCATTTATTCTCAACTTTTCGCCAGGAAATATCAAACAGCAGACAACAGTTTGAAAATAGTAAACTTATACGCTTTCACCAGACATTAAAACATTTATAGCGCCCCTTGTTGAACTTAAACTGTATGTTTTTATTTCTTAATCATTTCTCTCCAAGCGAGACAATAAAGCCACTAAGACGCAAGAGGTTACTGAGTGTGAAAGAATAAGAGAAAACAAAAAACATTATTAAGAAGAGAGAACAATAAAAGGCACAGTGGAGTTATGGAAGGCGGCTCGGATTGAGGAGCCGCTATTTATTACTTGGCTCTCCGATTCCTCGTTGAGCCAAGTTCGAATTGCAGTCGGATCCATTACATTCACTTACGTGATAATAGCCTTGGGAAAGGTATGAATCTTCTCACCCTAGCAATGGGTAAATAACAGGCCGAGTTCTATAGCCTTGGGTGGAAACCGGTCTAGGTAACTCTGAATTCCAAAAAAGCCTAAGAGAGGGTCGGGATCCGTCAGGCTATCTTGCCCAATAAACACCACTTCTACTGCAGTTGCAGTACACGTGGTCCCCCTACGATCCTACGGGTCACGGGATGAAAAAAGACAATAAAAGAACGGGAACCTAGACGATAGAATATAACAATTGACATTACATTTAAATTTTTGAAGATCAAAACTGATCTGAATGTAAGATGCCAGAAGAGAGTTCTAAAAGCGAGGAGTGTAAGAGAAAAATCTATTAGCATAGAACTTACCGTTATATCTACACAATTCCACTGTAAAATGATGAGACCTAACTTCCAATCTAGTCGTGCGGTTAAATTCGTAAATACGACTTGACAAGGTGGAAAGCTCATCAGAACAATTAACATGAAGAGATTTATAGAAAAGTTTATTTATCGCAGTTGTTGGGAGTGATCTCAACACCAAAGTTCTGTAGGCGGACCTGTCTGTCTGCTCTTCAGGAGGTACCAATAAATTGCTGTTTTTTTTTCAACTTAGAGTGATTTTATATCTAGACTGTCCATGCGTTTGTCGTTAAATCACTCTACATCAAAGACTCAATCGAAAAAATGCGTAAATCTCCTAAAAAAGCATCTAACACAGATAAAGCTCTCTCTACCAACAGGTAAAATAATAAAAATCCAGTTTCATCACTATATATATATATATATATATATATATATATATATATATATATATATATATATATATATATATATATATATAAATAGATATATATATAGAGATATATGTTTCATTAAAGACGACTGACAAGATACTGCGATTAAGTTTTTTTATTTGATTGTTCTTCTGTTCGTAAATTCTAGGAATAATGGAAGCATTAATAATAAAAAGTAAAGGCAACACTCGATAACATCAACTACGAAGACGACCATAATGTGCTGACCGTGTTTAGAAAATAACTCGATACATACATAAAAAGAATCCATACATTCAGTTAAAGATAAAAATCATCGTCGATAATAGCTAAACGAATAGCCGAAAGCGCTTGGGTATGTAGAACATTTGAACAATTTTGACACACTTTATGTCCAGGAAAGAAAACACCTAACGAGCAATAGAAAGATTAAATAAAAAGATTAATTGCAGTACCTTCTCAGTCATCTTTAGTGAAACTTTTTTTTTAAGCGTTTCACCCCAAACAAAGCGGGAAGCCACTGGGACGCAAGGGGTTACTGAAAATTTGGATCAAGATCAGATAGGAGTGATAGAAGTAAGGATGAGAAGAAGGGTAGTGGATAGATCAAGGCAACTGGAGATGTCGATTGACATTACATTTGAATAGCTGGAGATTATAGTTCTGAGGGAAACTGGAATAGGGAAGGGAGTTCCACAGGCGAGACATGAAGCTATTGGAGTAGAAGAGACGGCTACATTTAGGAGTTTCGACAGTGAAGGGGTAAGAGCGGGTTGCCAGCCTCGTTGGGCGCTTGAACTCATGAAGTCTGGGAACCAGCGAATGCAGCTTTTCGGAGCAATTGCCATGAAAGTATTTGTAAAACAGACAGAGAGAGGCGACGGCACGTCTGTGAGAGAGTGACTGTAGACGAGATGCCAGAGCAGGGCCAGTTATATTGCATATCCACCTCTGGAGCCTATCAAGAACACCGAGGTAAACAGAAGGGGCTCCAGACCATATATGGCAGCAATACTCCATGCAAGGGCGAATTAAAAGAGGGATTGCTGCTCCCCCACATATATATATATATATATATATATATATATATATATATATATATATACCCTGTGTAACGGCAAAATTGTCCAAATTCCCCCCATAGAATGTTTAATATCTAAAAAAAACACCAAAATAATTGAGTTTCTTTTTTCAGGTTTTCGGATAAGAGGTTTAGCCATCTTGGCACCATTTGTCGTAAGAATCACAGAAAAAAAAACCCTTTGAGTTATTCACCTAGAAAGAGAAGAGATTAAAATCATTTTGTGTCAGCACCACTATGTCTTCCCAACGGAGCAATGTTGAGAGGAAAAAGATCATTCAGTCCTTCAGTAATGGTATCAACATTCATACTCTGTCTTCCATCTTCAAAGTCCATTCAAGAACCATCAAGAGAAGAGTGAATCAGTTTTAAAAAGAGGGAACAGTAGAAAGGAAAACTGTATCAGGAGGTCACAACAGCAAGAGGGATCATCATTCATCTTAGCAATAAATATATTCTTATTGTTCAAAGTAGTGCAATATTTTTATAAAAACTTTGAAGAATTCCAGTAATATATCTTAATCATTTCTAAGATACAACGTTTCAAAAGCTTGATCTAAAAACTTTGGCTGTTACACCCCGTATATATTATTATTATTATTATTATTATTATTATTATTATTATTATTTCCTTTGATTTCTGGCATTTACATATTTTTTTCTGGGTCCTGCCCAGGGAACTAAGGCTAGAAATGGCATCATAACACTTTCCACTGACAAAAAACAAAAAAAAAAAAATATTACATAGATAAAGCCCTTCGTAAAGTGTGGGCTGTACTTGTCAGAACAATTTTTGTATCTCTTTGAGGCATGGACTTTCAGGAATCCCTATAATTAGTCTACTGGAGTCTTTTCCAACCAATCCTAGGGCTCCAACTACAAGGATTGTTGATGTTCCCATGTGCCACATTTTTGAGATTTCAAGGTCCTTGTATTTTGACAACTTTTTGAATATCTTCAAAGAGACATTGCATATGGCAGGGACTGCCATATCAATAAGGAGGCACTTTTTTTGTTTGTGGTCTCTAATAACAATGTCTGGGCGGTTGGCTTTGATTGTTCTGTCAGTGTGCATTGTGTAGTCCCATAGAATTGTCCTATCTCCGTAACTGGGTCTGGGTGTTATCATTATTATTATTATTATTATTATTATTAATAATAATAATTTCGGCCTGAGCACGGCAATGAAACTACTCAAGCTCTTACTGAGTACGAGAGGATATCCAGAAAGAAAAACATTATTAAGGAGAGAGAGAAATAAAAGAATATGAATTAAGAAAACAGATGATAATGATTGACATTACATTTAAATTTTTGAATTTCGAAGATCAGCGTTGGTTGAAACCAAGAATCCGATTTAAATAATCCATCTGACATATTTATAAATCTACCATTCGTCTTCGCTCTGAATCCAGATGCCACATCTGGCCAGGTGCTTCTGCTTATATAGAGCAGTCTTATTCCCCCAAAATGTTGAAAACTAATATTTTTTGCTCTTGTATATAAATACATATCATAAAATCAAATCCTTATATTTTCCTTGATAAAGTCCCCCAGAGGACGAAACGTGTCAACTAAGTTTTCTTTTTGTCTTTATTCATATTGCGCTTTTACAGATATATTCTATCTTAAATGTTTACAAACACACAGATATATATTTAATAGGAGTAGATAGGGTCGGCTATCATCCGGTTCACCCCCCACCCCCTGTTTTTTGAACAGGAGTAGGGGTTTATCCCTTGTATCATGTTTACGATTACGTTTCCGGTACCTGTGTAGCGAAGGAACGATATTTTTAAATCAGTTAATTTATAATATTTATGCTCTGTAAATTTACATTGAGCACTGTTTTGTAAAATAAGAACACGGGATTATATATCTTACTGTTCTTTCTTTTTACTATAACACACACACACACACACACACATATATATATATATATATATATATATATATATATATATATATATATATCAGCCAGTTATGTGTCATGCGTGATACCCGCCTAGGCGATCATGTATCTTTCGATACATGACTGATGAGGCAGATTTTCCCCGCAGCAGGTTGCCATTTCTTTCTGTGGTAGACCAGTTGCCATCCAAGGCTATAGACCCATAGAAGAAGAGGATTCATACCTTTCCCGAGGTTATTAGTGAATGTTATTGAATTGATTGAAATTCGAACTCGGCTCTCCGATTCCTCAATCTTTGCCTCCCATATATGGACTTAATATTTAGTAAGTTTCATACCTTCTTTGATTGAGTTCTATTAAACCTACAGGTGCATGGCATCATTTTTTGTTTTTAGAGGTGGGCTTATATATAAGTTATATTTAGGCAGCAAGTTTTAATTCAACCAAATTTGGTTTCGGAAAAAGCGATTTTTTAAATTTGTCCATGTCTAAGATTATCTTGTAATACACGCCCCATTTTCAATGTGTCCATGTACACACTGCCCGGCACAGGGATTGAACTCTTAATTACTATGCCACCTAAATTTACGAAAAAACGCTTTAAACAACTAACCTATTGTCCCATGGAGTGGAGTAACTCACCTTCTGATGAGTACTGATGCTATTACTTGTCACGCTTGACTGCATCCACTGTGGTTTTATTTTACATTAGCTGCTGCTGTTGTTTTTGGGGCCTTGCTGCTACTTCTCTATTATATAATCTAGAATATAAAGGTGAAAAACTAAGCGTAAAGGTGGAGGAAGTTCGAAAAGCCGTAATTAGTCGTGAGACAATGAAATCAGGAATGGCTGATCATGTATAGCGGGAAAAGTATAGTCATCGACACTTGTGGAATGAAGGAAAAATAGTAGTGTGGGGAATACGGGAGAGTCAGATGCTAGGTCATGAGGTTTTTCTTGGTAGGTCGAGCATAGAATTAAATGAAATAGGAGAGACATTAAAAAATTAATAAATATATATAAGTAACAGAAAACCGGTCCAAATGCACACCCAGCTATAGGGAAGGTTTCTCCTACCTAAGGAGGATGCAGGTTCGAATTCTACCGAAAAACCAAAGCCAGTAGACGAAAAATATGCTTAAAAAAAAAAACAGAGACGTCTACTCAGATTTGTATAAACTTAAAATAACGTATATATTTATACGCATACACAAGTTTATGGCTACATCACGTTCCCCTACAATCACCGATGTTAAGCAACGTCGAGCCTGATCAGTAGCTAGATGGGTAACCGCTTTGGAATACCAGGTGTTTTAAGATTTGATGTGCGGTTAGTGGAATGGATAATGACTCGAAATTGCTAATTGGAAAGTCGAATTCGTATTCCCACTGGGTTCTTTTTTCCTCGTACCCCCAGCTATGGGTTAATTAGTAAGGCTTGTATCACTAAATCATTATTAACTCAACAAAAGAATTCTAACAATCAAAATATATATTTGGCTATAAATAATTAAAAAGGTTGATAAGCCGTAAAAAACGAATCAATCAACCAATACACGCATGCACACAGATGTATGAGTTGGAGATATGAATTAAATCTGGCTAAATATAGAAAAAAAACTTTCTAAATTTGACATGCCTCGCTATTTACTTTCAAACATTTTTGGAAAGGGGACAGTGTGGAGTCGTTTAAATTTTTAAATTGTATGTTGTTTTGTATCTATTGAATTGGTTAGGTAGATGTCATATATATATATATATATATATATATATATATATATATATATATATAAAGGATTCTGGATAATACGTTGATATCTCCTGCAATGATGAACCTTATGTTATGCATATTTCTCGAATGCACAGGGCGGCAGACGTAAAAAAAACAGCGTCTATTTCAAACATCGTTATCCACTAAAAATAACGTTTGAATTAATGTATATGTATGTATATGTGTGTTTGCGTAAACTGCTATAAAATTTCAAAGTAAAAGTGAGTTATGAAAGAAAGGATAACTTACAAATAGATAGATAGATAGATAGATAGATAATCAGTATTATACTTACAATTCCTCATCCCCCCCCCACAAAAAAAACGAGGAACACCAAAGTTTATGTTATATGGGTTTTGGGGGTAGTAAAAAGAAAATGACATTATTTACTTGTTTTAGATAGATAGATAGATAGATAGATAGATAGATAGATAGATATGAACAGAGTGAGATAGATGGATACATAGATAGATATGAACAGACTGAGATAGATAGATAGATAGATAGATAGATAGATAGATAGATATGAACAGAGTGAGATAGATACATAGATAGATATGAACAGACTGAGATAGATAGATAGATAGATAGATAGATAGATAGATAGATAGATAGATAGATACTGCCAAGCATTAATATTCCTTTAGTGCTTTTCACCTGTCTTTGGTGACTATTTCACTTATTTCTTTATTATGATTCCTCACCTGCTTCATTCCTCATTCCTAGCCCGTCCCCATCTTAAATCCTCTTAAAGGGTCCGATGCATATAATTATAATAGGCATAGCTCAAAAGACGAATAGCAGTAAATATGAAAACCATACGGAAAACGTTTACACGGTATAAACATGGTAAAACATCTGCTGAGTGCTTTCTGACTACATCAAAACCTATTGAGATATCTTTCTTGCATTTGTGAGCATTTTTTAAATTATTATTTTTTTAATTTGTCTAAACACACGCCTATATACACAAAAATAAACACAAATTCCTTTTGTTGGAAATAAATTGCATCTATAATCTTTAGTCAACTGGATTTATGGAGTACTTTAATAGTGTTAATGAGTCGCTGTCTAAAGTTATTATAGTTATTGTGGTGCTTGCTTAATAACACTTTATTAAAATAAATGGCATGTGAACCTGCATGAACGAGTAGTTGTTGTATAATCTATATATTTATAGAGATAGATTACACAATAGGTTTATATTTTGTTTTAAAGAACAATACCTGACAAATTACAATATATATATATATATATATATATATATATACACACCATCATACTTTTCAACTGTTGGTAAACAGGAAAATCATATATCACGCTAAGACAGTTTGAACTGTATTTGATTTGCAAATAAGTTCAAAATAAGAGCACAGATACTACGCTGATCATAGTTTCAGTATCAGAGAGCGTCATTTCTATCCTAAGCATTGCACATATATACTAAATTACAATATAAATAATTAATGCATTTTGTACAGATAATATATATATATATGCATACATATGTGTGTGTGTGTGTGTGTGTGTGTGTGTGTGTGTGTGTGTGTGTGTGTGTGTGTGAGTGATATAACGATATATAATTTTGTAGAATTTTAAATATCAACAAACAGTTTTTAGAAAGGAAACTAGTGACAATTTTGACATAGGGATTGGTAGCTTGAGTCAAAAAGAAAATAATCGACTAAAAAGAAAATGTCTGGGAAATACCTTAATCACTAATTCAGTCATGGTAAATTTACGTCCAGGTTCTTACAATATGTCACCATTGTTGGTAGATTTTCTGTTATTAAAATGTAGAATAGTCAGGGACAAAGGCGATGAAGAAAAAAAAGAAATAGAACACGAAATAATTTGGCTGGAGTGAAAAAAAAATTCTTTAAAAAATTTTGAAACTACCAGCGTCTCTCGTTTCGTGTGCGTGTGTAGATTTGGTAGCATCAAGAAGTCCAGTTCGATAAAATCCTAATGAATGAAACGCGTCACAAAAACTTTTTCCTATTTGTCATACTAATATATATATATATATATATATATATATATATATATGTGTGTGTGTGCGTGCGCGCGCGCGTGTGTGCGTTTGTGTGCGTGTATTTTAAGACATTTTTATGTTTAAGTAAATGCTCTGTTTATAATAAACAGTATTAACAACATTTACCGGCCTGAATGTCCGAGAAATTCTCATAGAAAATATGCGTCCCCCGACAGGAATCGAAACTATAGGGAACCTTCATATAGCCTGACGTGCTTTTACCGATTTCGCCACAGAGGAGAGTTTCGGTTAGCAATCATTCCACCTCAAGTAAGGCAATAATGCCACTAAGACGCAAGGGATTAATCAGAGGAAAAGAGAATGAGAAGACTTTAGTGAGAAAGGACAATAAAAAGAACGGTATTCAGGAAGTGTTACAAATTCGAAGGCCAAGGCCAGAATGGTCAATGATTGGAAAGAGTGTTTCATAGGCTGGGCATTCTGACAGTGAGGGTTTGCCTTTATCTGGATTTTTCATATATGTCCAAAACAGGGGGAATTCAACAGAGGGTTTTCAAGAATTCTGAAGCGTCGATATGCCTCCCACAACTAGTTTTGCGACCGGCTAATACCACCCGAGGAGGGAGGAACGTGCGACATGCTTTCCTGTGACATCAGTCCTCTTAGTGCCTCTTAGAATACAAGCTGCCACTCTTAATAAAACAAATACCAAAAGTGAATGACTCTTTTCGTTGATAGCGTTTTATTTAGTAACCTGAGGATTCCGAGACGACACAGAACTCAACAGGAAGACAAAAATGTCTATTGACGTTGTATTTAAATTCTTTGAAGATTGAAGATGGCAAGGAAGCAAGAAACCGGGAGAGAGTTCCACAGGTGAGAAATGCGAGAAAAGAAACAATTAGAATAGAACTTACGGTTACATCTAGTTATTTCACCTGTAAAACGATGGGACCTAATTGCCAATCTAATACTACTCTTTAATTATTCGCTTGACATACCAAGGAGGAGAGATCATTAGAACAACTACCTTGAAAATATTTATAGAAAAGACAGAAGGAAGCAATGTCACGGCGGTAGGAAAACGATTGAAGTCGAGATGTCAGATGAAGACCGAAAACATTACAGACTCTTTGAGTTTTGTCAAAAATCTCGAGATATATAGCAGGAACACCAAATTAGACATGGAAGCATTATTCCATCCACAGAGGATTTATAAATGTACAAGATGGATTCTCACAAGAAAAATTGTCTGGCACTACACAATGAACCAACCTTCTTAGCAGCAGACCTAGTAATTGATTCAATATAACCATTCCTCTTCATGACAGCAGAAAACATTAGACTGTTGGATTGATATGGAGTTTTCAAGGAGTCGTAAAACTATCAGGACATTTGGTGGATGGCAAAAAGGCTTAGTGAAAAAATTTATTAATAATTCCATTGGGCAGCAATCACCATCTCTGGTTATTATTACTTACAACTTTATCCAAACTTAGAGAAGAGTAGATATTTCGTAGAAATAGGTTTTAGAATATCTTTTAAACAGAGAAAATAGCATGTTCGTCTCGCTTCATGAGTTACGTCACATGCAATATACGTAACCAAGGATCTCTCTACAAATAATGTGAATTACATCATTTGGCATTAATACCGAGACAATTTTTTTTCATAATCATTTCACCCAAGCAAGGCAATTAAGCTGCTAAGACGGAAAGGGTTACTGCGTATCATAGAATATGAGGGGAAAAACATTAAGGAGAAAGAACAATAAAAGAAGAGGAATTAAGAAGACAGGAGATAACGATTGACATTGCATTTAAAGATTTGAAGATCAGAGTTGACTGGAAAGCAAAAAGCTGGAAGAGAGTTCTGCAAGCGAGAAGTGCGAAAGAAGAAACTCTTAGCATAGAACTTACGGTTATATCTAACAATTTCAATTGTTAAATGATGAAACCTTTCCGCCAATCTAGTACTGCACTTCATAAAGTTTAGGTACCACAGAGAAGTTCATCAGAACAATTACCATGAAAATATTTATAGAAAAAGTCACAGGGAAGCTATGTTATGGTGGTGGGAAAATGTTTGAAGTCGAGATGCTAGGTCAGGACCTATAACATTGCAGATTCTTATTTGTATTTTATCAAGAATCTCTAAATACATAGGAATAGCACAAGATGTGAGAGCAATATTCAATGCATGGGCGAATGTTAGTCTTATAAATGAGTAAGATAGATTCTAGAGAGAAATATTGATCAGCACAACACAGTGAACCAACTTTCCTAGCAGGAGACCTAGCAATTGATTCAATATAATCGTTCCACTTCATGGTAATAGAGAAAGTGAGACCAAAAAGGTATAATGGGTTACTCTTCTGGTGGTTAGCATCAGCCATGTTGATGGAAAGCAAAATGGTAGCCTATTTGTAATGATAGATGAAAATATATTAAGAAATAATATAGAAATATATATGAAATAAAAAATAGAGAAAAATGAAAAACATGAAGAAAAATAATATATATATATATATATATATATATACAATAATATCAAAATAATGTATAAAATGACATAGAAATAAAATATAACAATAAAATAAAAATAAAAAGATAATATAAAAAAAATATACAGAATAACATATATGATAATATATCGACTAAATATAAAAATAAGATAATGCATAAATTTTTTTCTTTTTTAAATTGAAGAAAAAAGTAAAAATATATAAAAAAAATGTATAAAATGTATAAACAAAAATAATTGAAAAAATACAATGATATATAAAAATAATATATAAAACATATAAAAATCTCTATGTAATTTCCTTTCACGGTTTCATTTCGGAATTTATTTTTAAATCATTTCGCTCGAAGCAAGGCAATAAAGTCACTAAGATGCAAGTGGTTACTCCACCGTTAAGCGCTTAAATTCATAAAGTCTACGTACGCAAGAGGTAAGTTCATCAGAACAATTACGAAAGTATTTATACTGGAGACTGAGAAACTACGTTACTGCAGTAGAAAAGGGACTGACACCGAGATGACAGGTTAGGACCAATAACATTGCAGATTCTTCTTTGGATTTTATCTAGGATACCAAAATCTATCGCAGGAGACCCAGATCAGATACGTCAGCAGTATTCAAAGCAAGGACGAATGGTAGACGTATAAATATGTAAAATAGATTCTGACAAGAAAAATTGTCTTGCACGACACAGTGAAACAACTTTCCTAGGAGCAGACCTAGCAATTGATTCATTATAACCTTTCCACTTCATGTCAGCGGAAAGCTTTTGGCCGAGAAAGGATAATGAGCTATACTATTGGCGGTTAGCATCAGCATTGCTGATGCTAACCTCCAATAGTATAGCTCAAAAATGGTTCTCAGATGATTAAAAGCTGTTTTTTTTTTAATTTGTTTTTTGGAAGACAGACTCAAATGAAATTTGGCTTAAAGAAACTTTCTTGTTCATATTTATCATTGCCAGAAACAGTCATAGTAATATTTCCTGATTCAAAAACTTACACATTTTTAGCTATGTAGTAAAAACATTTCAATAATCAGTATCATACTTGCAATTCCCCATAAAAAAAATCCATGCAACACCAAAGCGTATGTTATGGGGTGGGGTAGTAAAAAGAAAATGACGTGATTTACTTATTTTAGATAGATAGATAGATAGATAGATAGATAGGTAGATATGAACAGACTGAGATAGATAGATAGATAGATAGATAGATAGATAGATAGATAGATAGATAGATAGATAGATATGAACAGAGTGAGATAGTAGATATGAACAGATAGATAGATAGATAGATAGATAGATAATGAACAGACAGATACATAGATATGAACAGACTGAGATAGATAGATAGATAGATAGATAGATAGATAGATATGAAATGACCTAAATCGAGAGATGCATTGATAATCCAGTTATTTAAACATACGTATCTCTCTCTCTCTCTCTCTCTCTCTCTCTCTCTCTCTCTCTGTGTACACAAAAGGCCAGATAAAATCGACAAGAGTCATAACATTTCTGGGTAGAAAAGAAAACCTAACCGACTTCCAACGACTTCACATTTTTAAATCACGTATCATTTGTTCTTATCTCTCCAGTGTTCTCTCGGCTTGTGCCGCCATTCTCGCCTCTATCGTCCCGTATATCTTCAAGTCTTTCGATCTGGCTTATCAGAGCAGGAATGCATCTCTCGAACTCTATTTTCATTCCCTCCGCAAAACTTCACTTTCACCACCGACGCCAACCCCATCTCCCGCTATTCTGATCCTCTTTTACTGCTAACACACGCGCGTGCGCGCCCATACACACAGACAGACACGCGCATGCACGCCCATACACACACAGACACGCGCGTGTGTGCGCACACACGCAAACACACACAAGGCTGTTTTTGCTTCTTATTGTCTGTTAAAGTACGAAAAAAGTTTGCTTTTCTTTACAAGAATCCATTAATCTCGAAAGAACTTTCTCTCTGAATTTCTAGGATGAAGAGTTATCGTTTTAATTGATTTGTTTTTCACGACTTATCAACCCTTTGTAGCCAGAAAATATTTTTTCGACTGTTAGAATTTTTTGAGTTGATAATGATTTTACTGATACAAGTCTTGCTAATTAACCCATAACAGGTGGGGAGATGTGGATTCCTACCTTTACCAATGGTCTCTGCGTGTAAGAGAATATAACGAACCCAACTGGAACTGGAACACGGCTCTCTGATTAACAATTCCGAGCCATTATCTATTACACCAGACTCACATCAAAGCTTACAGTACCTGTTATTTTCAGTCGGTCATTCTTCCAGTTACTAACCAGACTCGATGTTGCTTAACTTCAGTGATCATACAAGAGCCGCTATTTGAACGTGATATGGCCGTAAAAATGAGCAGTTATCATTCTTTAAGTTATTTATAGTCAGACTATAATGTCCTCATCTGTGTTGTTACCATGACAAAATTTCTACCGTTTTGCTCTCCGGCTATCTTCAGGTAACTATTTACTCACTCTATATGAGTAAATGGTTTTTATCCCGCTGTCTATATTCAGGGTTGTGTATTTTGTCTTTGGTGAATTGTAATTTTTCGTCATTGGTCATCCTGTTTCCACTGAGACCGAGTAGTTTTCATTATTTACATTTCGGCTGCTCCATCATCAGGCCTTCTTCAGATATCTGTCTTGGTTGTCATTTTAGTGCTTCTCAGTTATTGCTAGCCAACTAAAACTGACTATAACCGTACTACGTAAACCAAGGATTTTTAAACATGATTTTTTTTTTGCTAAATGTTCGCCCATTAAAAGGCCCAATAGTCATTCAAGGTAGATGTTTACGGAATGGTTGTTGTATGGGCATAAAAGGAGGGAGGGTCACCACAGTTTAGTGTAATGGTTAGCAGACTTGTCTCGCTAGATCAGTTACGACAGAATAGTGAGTTCGATCCTCACTAGGTGACCCATTCTTCCGGCCTTGTGCCAAATCTAAACTACGCTTAAAAGGATCAAGTAAGATGATAAGGAGGATAGATAATCGTTGATTATAGAGTATGAGAGGTTAAGATAATAGTCATCAGGGAAGTATTCTCGTGGGAGCCTGTTCCACAAAGTAATGGTTCTCGGGAAGAAATTTTCTAAGTTAAACTTCTTTCTTACCTATGGAATACGTAGGAAATGAGGATGAATTGATCCTGCGGATGTGGCAAAGCGGGTCCTAGCTTTAAAGAACTTAAAATCGGGTCCTGGCTTTAAAGATCTAAAGGTGGAATGTACAATGGAAAAGAAGAAGAAGAAGAAGACTGTAGGAAAAATCAGGAAAAGAAGAGTGTGAAAGAGAAGAAATGTAAAGGAAATGAAGAAGAAAAAGAAAAAAAGATAGAAGAAAATAAAAGGGGTTGATGTGAAAAACTGGAAAAATGATAAGCGCGAAGAAGAAGAAGAAGAAGAAGTCAGTAGGAAAAACACGAAAAGAAGATTGTTGAGAAAGAAATAAAGAAAGAAAGAAAGAAAGAAAAAAAGAAAGAAAGAAAATAAAATAAAACAGAAGAAGAACTTAGACGAAGAGGTAAATAAGAAGAAGAAGAAGAAGAAGAAGAAGAAGAAGAAGAAGAAGAAGAGCAAAGAGTAGAGAGGACACCAAATAGAGTGATGGGTTTGGGTATTTAGGGTAATGACTGAAAAATTCATTCCATTTTGGATCTTGACTTAAAAAGTCTGTCAGTTTTCAGTCAAGCAAAACCAGAATGTTGAGAATGTTTTGGGTCATTGAAAGCTGACATTGAATTGGCTTTTGCCTTTGGAACCCGTGGCTTTTCAAGAACAGGACAGAGCCGAAATACGCGACACTTAGAATATGAAGCAAATAAACAGGGAAATAACTGAACCTAGAGAACTCGCTGCTTTTTTAGGTGGCAAATCTGTAGTTTGAAATATTTGAGGATTTTGCAAATATTAACAAGGTCACATAGGGATTTATTCTGAATGATCCTTATATATGTTATGGTACGCGTAATCTAATAAATATATATATATATATATATATATATATATATATATATATATATATATATATATATAACAATTTATTTCGGTTGAGCTCTCTGGGGAGGAAGTGTGGGTTTGTAAACAGTGACTAGTACGGCTAAGTACGGCTAATAATGCAAGACTCTTCGGTAAATCGAATCGAGTTCTCTCAGTGACTGTGTATTTATCTAAAAATAAATACGCTTAAATTTACCTTCATCGCTGCCGCGTGCCAACGGCTTAGTGGTAGAATCCCCCAACTGTTGGCAATTCAGTCGGGTCTCGATTCTAGCTAGAGGCAACCGGACGTCTAGCCACACTGATGAGCTGTGATACAGCGAAACAGTCTGTCTGTGGATGACAATATAATTATATATATATATATATATATATATATAGAAAGAAAGAACAGTAAGATATATAATCCGGTGTTCTTATAGATATTTTTTATTTTTACAAAATAGTGCTCAATGTAAATTTACAGAGCATTAAAATGTTTTTTCCGCTACACAGTTCTAACCATGTTTCAAAAATGGAAGCTAAAAGCTCAGAATTTAATTTTGTAATTAAATTAAAGACATTAATTCCATTTCATCCTCAAGCGAATTTTGGAGTAACTTTTAAAATTACTGGGTTTTAAAGACACAGCTAAAATCATAATTCACGTTTCCAAGGTTACAGATAAAACCACTTTCACTAGATTAGGGGTGTCTGCGTGTTCATTATGTCTATGTTTTGATGTATCAGTTATTTGTTACGGTTCGGAGGGGGTAGGGATGTATTTTTCAATGAAATCTAACATCCGTTAAATGCATGTCGTCTGGATTATTTTAAAATTTTTTATTGTTAACGGCAAAAATTCTTACGGCATTTTTTTTCCTATTTTTTATATTTAAAGATTTTTGGTGGGTGTTTAGGTTAGAATACGCTTTATTTAACTACGATTTGAAAGTTTTTCACTTTTAATTTTTAATATACTATATTTGTTTTAAGAACAATTAAATGTATTAGAATCCCTTACAGTATGTAGAATTATTTTCACTTCAAGTATAAGTATGTATGTTATTAGGTTACAAGTTTTTTTTTAATTATTATTTAAGTAAAATTTATGACCATCACGGCAAAAATAGCTACTTACTTTCACTGATTTAGTAAACTTTTATTTTGTATATAAACCTAGTGATATATTGTTTCTCATGTAAGTACAAAGGACATGGGTCATTCAAAAGCTTACATCTTCTAGCATTTCATATTAATTTCATTTTACTGCGGGTGTTTTATTGGATTCTTTTAAGTTCGTGTGGTACTAATAGGGAGGTCTTTAGGTTAGAAATCGTTTTATTTCGTTACAATTTAAAAGAAGTTTAGGTTAGAATTCATTTTATTTAGCTACAATTTTACTTACATCTTTAAAATATTTTCATTGTTAGTTTTAATAGACTATATTTCTTTTAATAGAAGTAAATGTATTAGAATTACTTACAGTAAGTAAAATTATTTTTCCATATCAAGTATATGTATATTACGATTTTAAAAATTTTATATTTAAATATTATTTAAGTAAAATTTATGGTACTATCAGTAAAAATAGCTAATTCATTTCTCTGATTTAGCAAAACTTATTTATTTATTTTTATATATAAACTTAGTAATATATAGTTTCACATGTATGTACAAAAGACATGGGTCATTCAATGGCCTACATCTTCAAGCTTTTCGTCATAATTTAATTTTTCAGTAGGTGTTTTATTGGATTCATTTAAGTGCCGAGAGGTGTTTAGGTTAGAATACGTTTTATTTAACTACAATTTAAAAGATGTTTAGGCTAGAATTCGTTTTAACTACAATTCTTATGACCACTTTGACATCACAATGGGATCACTAGACTCAGCTGAGTCTTCTGATCTCATTGGTCTTTTTATATTATATAATCTTACAGCGCACTGTGAAAAATACTGAATAGTTTTTATTTTTCCAAGTACTTTCAATCTAATTTGAGACCATCTTCATATATATATATTATGAAATGGACAAAGTCCGACAATTATTTAAGACATTTTTTTATGTTTATACATTCTTTTTATAGATACAAATATTTAAGTAAATGCTCTGTTTTTATAATAAACAGTATTAATAACATTTACCAGCTTGAATGTCCAAGAAATTTTCATAGAAAATGTTCGTCCTCCGACATGAATCGGACCTGTATCCTATACGGAACCGTCATATAGCCTGACGTGCCTTAACCGATTGAGCCACAGAGGAGCGTTCGGTTAGAAGGTCGATTTTACTGTTTTTAAACACAATTCTCCATGATTTTCTCTCATTCATTCATATCTGTTCAATGCGTATCCAAATGTAAACAAATGATGCCACACATTATGAAATGGACAAAGTCCAACAATTATTTTAAGACAGTTTTAGGTTTATGCATTCTTTTTATAGATACAAATATTTAAATAAACGCTCAGTTTATAATAAACAGTATTAACAACATTTACCGACCTGAATGTGCGAGAAATTTTCATAGAAAATATGCGTCCTCCGACAGGAATCGAACCTGTATCCTATACGGAACGGGAATGAAAATTTAAAACGGAGTAGGACCAAGAATGGAGCCCTGATCGACAAGTGTAAGAAAATAAACAGTTAGCATAAAATTTACGGTTACAGCTAGACACCATTTCAACTGTAAAATGATGAGACCTAGCCGCCAATCTAGTAATGCGTTTAAATTTGTAAAGTTGAGCTACCAAAGAGAAAGGTTCATCAGAACAATTGCAATGAAAATATTTATAGGAAAGGCACTGAGAAGGTACGTTACAGCGGTGAGAATAAAAATGAATAAAGTCAATTATGAATACAGCAACAAAGTCCTTAAATTCTTATAAAAAGAATTATATACGTATGAGCAAAAGCAAAAAAGGTACTTCACTTATACTGGACAAAAAAAACAAAAACAAAACAAATGAACATGTGAACTTTGAAATCTAGAACGCTGCATAAGCAGTAGATATAAAAAAAAAGGAAAAGAAAATGAATAGTTGAAATGTTTTAAGTTCATAGAACCATATATACATATTCACAGTTAACTTACCCCCCTGAAGATGGTCTCAAATTAGATTGAAAGTACTTGGGAAAATAAAACTATTCAGTATTTTTCTTACTCAATGTACTAAGTCAACAAAAAAAAATAATCCTCGAACTTGAAAGGACCACAACGAAAATAATATGTCTAAATTATTTAACTAACCTGTTTGAATATATATATATATATATATATATATATATATATATATATATATATAAGATTACGTTCAAGCATGAATCAGACTCTCGTCACTTGGTCTTGAACTCAGTTTTTCACATATATATTTATATACGCTCTATACCCTGATATCGACAACTTTCCCCATAAATATAACACACCTTAAAACTATATTTTTAACACACGCACGCACACACACACACACACACACACACACACACATATATATATATATATATATATATATATATATGTGTGTGTGTGTGTGTTTCATTAAAATTGGACAGTTCTTACACACCCTTTGTCCAGAAAAGAAAGATCTTGTTAGAACACAAGAAAAATTAAATTAAAAGCATAACCGTAGTACCTTGTGTGTAGTTTTTAACGAAACAAGGAAGGATTGCTGCCTAAATATACAACTATCTATCTATCTATCTATCTATATCTATATATATATATATATATATATATATATATGTATATATATATATATATATACGCACATACTTATATGAATGTGTGTGTAAGTGTTTGTAGGGAAGTTTTTTTACGTCATTTTTCTATTAAATTTCCACTTTCTTACAATACTGACGTAAAACTTTGCGAGTGAAGTGTATTTCTGGCTGTTTAAATTGGATTGCCATCACAAATAAAATCTTGATATGAAAAAGTAAAGGAGCATTGGATTTGTTGACTGATGAAAGGTGAAACTTCTTAATATGAAGTCTTCATCTCAATCAACGCATGGAAGGTGCGGTTATTTACGTGTATTACCCTTTCCAAAATGACTCACCGTAAAGAGATTTAAAAACTGGATTAATATATGCCTCCTAATGAGTCAGAGATAGATAGATAGACAGACAGACAAACAGACTCATATGTCTCATGCCTATTCGGGACGTGATAGGTCACGGTTCTCCACAGTTTCCTGTCTTTTCTTGTTTTCAGTGAGACTTGCTTCTTCATGACACCAAACCTAAGAATAAGAATTAAGTTCTTTCTCTCACTATCGCTCTCTCTCTCTCTCGCGCTCTCTCTCTCGCTCTGTGTGTGTGTGTGTGTGTGTGCGCCATATCTCTTGGGGAAGTGGGCGATCATGGTCCGCCACAGCGTCCTGTCTTTAAATGCTCTCAGTGAGACTTGCCTTTCAAGACACCAAACTTAAGAATTAAGTTCTTTCTCTCACTATCGCTCTCTCTCTCTCTCGCGCTC
This sequence comes from Acanthosepion pharaonis, assembly GCA_903632075.3. Lineage (NCBI taxonomy): Eukaryota > Metazoa > Mollusca > Cephalopoda > Sepiida > Sepiidae > Acanthosepion > Acanthosepion pharaonis. Next base: position 87,665 of record CAHIKZ030000912.1, on the reverse strand, counting down.
TCTCTCTCGCGCTCTCTCTCTCGCTCTGTGTGTGTGTGTGTGTGTGTGTGCCATATCTCTTGGGAAGTGGGCGATCATGGTCCACTCCACAGCGTCCTGTCTTTAAATGCTCTCAGTGAGACTTGCCTTTCAAGACACCAAACTTAAGAATTAAGTTCTTTCTCA
>CAHIKZ030000912.1:0-82500 GCA_903632075.3 Acanthosepion pharaonis | reverse complement strand
TTTCATAATAATTACTGTTATGGGATCTTAACCATAATAATAATAATGGACTATTCCATACTTAATAAATACTACTCCTGAGGCGCAGAATTTATTAAGTATGGAATAGTCCATTATTATTATTTGTAGCCTCTTTCGGGTTCCTCTCCGTCCGTAGACAGAGAGTTGAACCGAACACTCGCTCAGAAAGTTGGGCGAGTCTCCTTCGGGGAGGTAAAACCGGCCCTGAACCCGTTTATACGGGTTCAAATGGGCTATTTTTTGGCCGAGCCTAATGGCTCGGGAATGCCCACGTTAAAAAGGCCTTGTGCCACATGACACCCTCGTGTGTGGGGGGGGGGTGACTGAATATCGTCAGTAGTTCAAGTCGAGTCAAGAGTCGAGTCAGAGGCAGTCCGATACAGAGTCGCGTTCATACAATTACTGCAAGACATTGGAATAGTGATACTGGTCGAGACTACATTGTTCTCTCTACTAAACCTGATTGTTCATACTAACACTTTCTACTTCTCTGTATATATTCCTGTTTGTAATATATCTGTGTTATTCCATATCCGTGTTCGAGTTCTTCTTTATTGGTTCTACATTGTACTATCACCCGGGGTACAAGGGACCGGGCTATGACAGTTATGCTTACATTTTTTCAGTTCAGTCAGTTATGTGCCATGTTGTGGCCTAGTTAAGGAGCAGAAATAATGACACAAGAGAGGAATGGAGTTAAACAAATATATTAACACAAACAGTAATACAAACATATACAAATGAGAGTGTTACAGCAAGAATGTTCGGTCCGACTGCCAGAGCTGACTGCTGGAAACGTCCCTCTCCAAAAAGCAGTACCTGCTCTTATTTATAGCTGGGAGAGTCCATGCGTGCGTGGGTAAATTACCATAACATGCTATGCGTGATACACGCCTAGGCGATCATGTATCTTCTGATACATGACTGACGAGGCAGATTTTTTTTCCGGCAGTAGGTAGCCATTTCTTTCTCCGGTAGTCCAGTTGCCATCCAAGTGTATAGAACCCGGTCTCCTGCTATTTACCCATAGCTGGGGGGGGAAAGAAGAGGAGTCATGCCTTTCCCAAGGGTATTAGCACGGAAGTGAATGTAATGGATTTGACTGGAATTCAACTCGGCTCTCTGATTCCTCAATCCGAGCCGCTATCCATTACCCCTACCGTCCACTCATATTAAAAAGTCATTGCTATACAACTAACAAATGCGATATAATGAATAGCAAAACAGTGAAATGAAATACGTATAACAACACTATCGTAATGATGTGGCGTGTGTTACAGAATGCGAAGGCGTAGCCCAGAATGGTCAGCGATTGGCCGAAGTGCCTTGTGGGCGGGGCATTAAGACAGTGATGGATTGCCTTTGCCTTTCGATATAAGATAAAAACAGCGCGAATTCAGTAAAGGGTTTGAAGAATTCTGAAGGGTTGATACGCCTCCCCCAACGAGGTTAGCAACCGGCTAAGGCTATTCGCGGAGAGACGCTGAGTTCACTTGCGACATGCGCTCCTGTGACGTCATTCCTCCTACAGCTTCGTAGAATCCAAGCTGCCACCCTTAATAAAACGAATAACAAAAAAGAAATGGTCCTTTTTTTTTTTTTTTATAGCGTTTTATGTACTAAAGTGGGGATCTAAAGACGACACACGTATGATTTTGTGGGAACCACACCGAAGAATACCAAAGACCATTTTCATGGATATATATTTCTACACAATCAATATAAATAAAGTTTTTAGAATGATCCACCTTTTATTATATTTTGCTGGTATAAACTGACTTTGTGTCAATTTTTTCCAATGTGGAGCGGCAACAAAATACAATTGCTTCACTTCTCGGCTAAGATCAAAGTGTAGTAACTGTTCCTACCAACTTAATCTGATTCTCTCATTCCACTTTTATCTTGCCTTCTTTCTTTTTTTTCTTTCATTTTCTTACTGAAACCAAGTAGCGTCTTTCCCCTCTTTCCACGCGATCAAAATGTAATAGTCCATTATTTATTAGATATTGGCTGGACGTAACGGTCGTGCGAACTAACGAAGGGATGGACAAGCACAATTATAATAGGATACTAATATGATCCTATGTCGGAATGTTTCAGAGAAGGTATCATCATCGTGATTGTCTTAATATTAGGACCAGCATGCCTATCTAAGTTCTTATCCTCATAACGTTTCGACCCTTGTATCGTTCGACCTTCTTCAGGTGTCTGTCATATTACTTCTCGTCTACTTCTTGGAAATAAGCTAGACATTGTTTAAAGTTCCCAAATTTGTCCCGGAGACGAATTAACAGTTAACTGGGGTGGAGCTTTTTGAGTGGAACTTCATCTTTACTAATGGAATATGAAGGGAATGCGGATGACTCAACACTGTGTATGTGGCATGGTGCGTCCTAACTGTCTGAACTGATGGAATTAAAGAATTTAGCTTGTCTGAATTCGTCCCATGAAAATAGCGATAGGCTTGCTAAAATACGTCTGTGAGAAAGATGTTTTAGGGTGGGAATTTATTTATCACCCACACGGCCGTGTAAACGCTTTTGAAGTCTGTCAAGGCTGGAAAGGAAGGATATGGACAGCTCCAGCCCAGATATGACAGCAATACTCCATTTTTGTTTTGATCTGACTCTTGTAAAGATAAAGCATGAATCAGTAGCCCAGACAGGGCAGCTATAGTTCATTTTTGGTCTAATTTGATTGGTGTTACATAAACAGTTTTCGTTTATCAGAAAGGCGTTTTGGGCAAAGCTTTAGGACGTGTTAAATTTTCTGTTTTTAAAGCGTATGGACCGCTGAACAGATAAAGGGAGATAAATGCTGACCTACTGATACGATTAATAATTATAAAGGCAACTTTGAGTTTATATATGTGTGTGTATATGCGTGTGCGTGTATGATTGCTTATGGGAATGTTTATTCAAATGTATATAGACTGACAAGGAGTGGCAGACAGAAAGTAGATGACATCTACGTGCTCTAATGTACACACACTCACACACATGCACGCGCACACAGGCACACATATATATATTGCGTATATTTTGGTAGCATGTTTTCATTGAGACATGTTTAACTGAATAATTTAGACAAGTTAGTCTACTTATTTTTAATTTAGAAAATTACCGTGTTGATACATATTGTTTTTTCCAAGTACTTTCGACATTAGCACAATGTCATCATCAGGTTGTAATTTTTTTTTCAAGAAAAATATAGTAGTGTTCATCATTTTTTAGATAATTAGATGATTTAGACAAGTTTGTCTACTTATTTTCAATTTAGAAAATTACCGTGTTGATACATATTGTTTTTTCCAAGTACTTTCGACATTAGCACAATGTCATCATCAGGGTGTAATTTTTTTTCAAGAAAAATATAGTAGTGTTCATCATTTTTTAGATAATTAGATGATTTAGACAAGTTTGTCTACTTATTTTCAATTTAGAAAATTACCGTGTTGATACATATTGTTTTTTTTCCAAGTACTTTCGACATTAGCACAATGTCATCATCAGGGTGTAATTTTTTTAATCAAGACAAAACTAGTAGTGTTCATCATTTTCAAAGACAAAATTGTTGTGTTCAACTGAGTTACATTTTTTTACTTGTCAATTGAAGAACGTTGAGTTTAGTGCAAATTAGCTGAGTTATGCTTCAGGGAAAATAACTAAGTTTTTTTTTTAAACAATATTAAGAATTATTGGTACAAAGTTCGATATTTTAAACTATCTATTGTAAACATTTGAAAACATTTGTGCAGTTTTCATAATTAATTTTATTAAGGGTTGGTTTCGATTTTTTAATATAGATAGCTTCAAGAACTTTTAGTTTATGTTTAGCTAATCAAAATACAAGTATACGAGAATTCAAAAAACTTGACAACGAACTAAGGTTATAATAATCATTTAATGCTTTAATGTTGGGGTTAGACTAAAATAGAATTTATTCTAACTAATAAATATTAAATTATACGATAAAATTTGAAATTACCCATTTTAAAATTTAAATTTAATCTATATTAAGTCTAAAATTATAAAATTACTGAGGAAAAAAGGAAAAATACATATGTTATTCTATTTTATAATATAAATATATATATATATATATATATATATATATAAATTCATAGACACACACACGCACACACACACACACATATATATATATATATATATATATATATATATATAGAGAGAGAGAGAGAGAGAGAGAAAAAAAAAAACAGAGTTGACAGTACCATAGAGTACCCTTATAAAGTACTTCCTGACCTCAGTAGATAGCTAATCCAATTTCGAAGATTTCAGAAAATATTTCCAAAGTCATTTACCTGGAAAGATAGCCTGATAAAAGAGTAGATGTTGAGTAAGTGCCCGGCAGCATGTGTTTAGTTAAGAGAGAGAGAGAGAGAGAGAGAGAGAGAGAGAGAGAGAGAGACAGAGACAGAATGAGAGAGAGAGAGAGACAGAGAAAGATCTGGCGGTGTTCTCTCGTTCGGATATCCAAGCAGCAACCCTTCGTTTAAAAGTGTTTCATTAAATAGAATGAAAAATAACTGCTTGGCAAGCTCTTTGACGAGCTACTCACGGTGTTAAATAAAGTGAGAGGGAGCCATTGAAGTGTTTATGTTCTTATCGATTCGGAGTTAGAAATGAACATATTAGGAGAATAGAACAGAGTTTAACGTAACGTGAGTAAAATGTGTGTGTAAATATCTTCTACTCCAATAGCTTCATGTCTCGCACCTCTTGGCCTGCGGAACTCCCTTCCCTATTCCAGTTTCCCTGAGAGCTATAATCTCCAGCTATTCAAATGTAATGTCAATTGACATCTCCAGTTGCCTTGATCTATCCACTACCCTTCTCCTCATCCTTTCTTCTATCACTCCTATCTGATCTTGCTCCAAATTTTCTGTAACCCCTTGCGTCCTAGTGGCTTCTCGCCTTGCTTGGGGTGAAACGCTTAAATATATATATATATATATATACAGAGAGAGAGAGAGAGAGAGAGAGAGAGAGAGAGATAGATAGATATGAATTGACATAGAAAGATGGATAGACAGATAGATCTGAATAGATTGAGATAGATAGATAGATATGAATAGACTGAGATATATAGATAAATAGATATGAATAGACCGAGATAGATAGATAGATAGATATGAATAGACCGAGATAGATAGATAGATAGATAGATAGATAGATAGATAGATATGAATAGACTGAGATAGATATGAATAGACTGAGATAGATAGATAGATAGATAGATAGATAGATATGAATAGACCGAGATAGATAGATATGAATAGACCGAGATAGATAGATATGAATAGACCGAGATAGATAGATAGATAGATAGATAGATATGAATAAACTCAGACAGACAGATAATAGAATGAGATAGATAGATAGATAGATAGATAGATATGAATAGAAAGAGATAGATAGATAGATAGATAGATAGATAGATAGGTTAAGTTCCATATAATTGTCAATAAGGAACAAGTAGGAACATCTTAAATTGAGCCTGTTTTGCTCTTTAATTTAGCTTCATCAAAATTCTTTTCTTAAGAATCCATAGAAAGAAACTAAGCCTTACTTATTTTTAAATGAAGTAGCTATTGGGGAGAAAATACTTCGGAGGAATATTAATAAATAATCAACATAGAATCTATTTTGAAAGAATGTAAATGCCAAACATCTACCTTATCACTCCGAGAGTCGTCATATTCATCATGCAATTAAAATACACGATTGTACGCACTTATTTAATGCACGCTTAAATTAAGCTAACATTTCGACAATTAAACAACACACAGACGCCATGAAGTATATAAGCTGTGTCCAAACAGCAAAATTGATACATACATATACACATACTTAAATACATTAAAATGTAAGTATGTATACCATAAAATGAACTCGTGACGTCTACACAGCCAATAAAGACGATGCAACATAGAATCTAAAAACTGAAACAACTCTTCGTTATTCCGTTTCCAAAATATCCAATTGCACTAATTAGATAATTAAAATATATATATATATATATATATATATATATATATATATATATATATATATATATATATATAATAAATATATATATATATATAACCGTTGGCGGAACCAATTGACAACCTGCCAAAACTTAAATGATGCAATCTCGAATAAAAACGGCAATACTGAAAAAAGAAAGAGAATAAAAGGCCTGAAGGCAAACTTACCTACTCAGTAAAGTGCTCGAAGCCCAGATTGTCTAGATCATGCTAAAAATGCTTACCAACGTTAGATACTATGAAACGCTGGCTGTAATCGTAACTCGAGTTTAAAACGATCCTCAAACGACGTGAGCGTGAAACAAGAGTTAAATATATATATATATATATATATATATATATATATATATATATATAATATTTATTTAAAAATATGGTTCCAAATCGCTACATAAGAGGTCTCATGTTTCAAAACAAGAGCCGAAAACTTCAATATAATCCTTTAAATTAAATTGAGTTTAAATTAAAATTCCATCTTCAAGCGAAATTTTTGTTGGAATAACGTATATCTGAAATTTACTTGTTTTAAAAATTGAAATCAAAATCTCCATGGTAACAGCAAGGGCGAATTGTTTAAATTGGGTAGGCGAGTGTAGGGTGTTAATAATAAGTAGCGGTATAGAGATACTTTCAAGATGTCAAGTCGGGGAAAGGTGGGGGTGTCTAAAATGAAACGGAAGATGTATTAACCTTCGTCTAGTTTGTTTGTCTATGGAGATTTATTTTATTTTATTTTATTTTATTATGAAAAGGAATTGTGCATATAAAAAAAGAAAAACTTTCGTAACGTTTGTTTTTTGACGACTTATAAGGGTTATCTATTATATAAGGTATTTAAACTACTTATTTGGGCTATGGATTATGAAGGGTGTTATGTTGTATGCATGTTTGTAGTTAATTATTCCTACTATGAATCTGAAGATTGGGCTATTTGTTAAACAAGTTATTATAATTTTTTTATTTTTTAACTAATAATTCAAACCAAAAATCTGATGATGCCTACAAAAAACCGTTAACTTGTGTCTATTATTTAATAGATTATTATTATTTAGAAGTTTAATGATGTGCAATTTTTCATGGAGGCACAAAGGGCATGGGTCATCCCAAGCTTTACATGTTCTAGCCTTATCAATGATTTTCCATTTAACTTTTGGTGTTCTATTTGTTTCCTTCAGGTGCCAGAAATATTTTGATAGTGAAGTCTGATTTCTTTTGTTTATATTATTAAAGGAGCACTTATGCTGCCTCCATCTATCTTTAAAATTATTCTTCGTGGACCCAATGTATATCATATTAGTGCTAGGGCTCTCTGTGGATGAAATAGTACACTGGTATACCACAGAATTAATACATTTATTTTCTAATGGGCAGTCTTCTAGGTTTCTACAGTTACATAATTTTTCCCTTTTATCGTCTGGTTTAAGTGCAGAGTTTTTTTTATTAATACTGTTTTGGCATGGGGGTTTGTTCAAGATCTTATTATTGTGTTTTTTTATTATACGTTCAAGATTATCAGAGCAGCTGTAACTCAATTTTAGGGTGTTCTTATTGAATATATTACTAAGCTTACTATTGGTGGGGAAGTGTTTATCAATTAGAGCTAAGAATTTCTGTCCTAGTTTAATACTAACCCTTTGGTTGAATGGAGGGGTGTACCAAATGATATTTCTTTTCCTGTTTTTGTTTCTATGGCCAGTGTAATTTTCTCTATAGTTAATGTTAGCATTTTTATAACCACTATTTTTTAGGGCAGTGTTATAGAAGCCATTGTGTTGTTGGAATATTTCCTTGTTTGCGGAGTTAATGCTAATTCTATTTTCTATTGATGAGGGTATATGTTTAATTATGGATGGAGGATGGTTTGACTTCGGGTGTGTATAAAGGGTTAGCATTTGGTTTTCTATAAGGTTGGTATGTGTTGCCTGGTAAGTCTAGAGTTACGTCGAGGAAGTTAACCCTTTTCAAATTAGAAGAGACAGTAATCTTTAAGTTTAGTTTCTTAAATTCACTAAATATAATTTTTCTGATTTTTTTTCAATCTTAAAAACTAGTAGAACTCCTCACCACCATGAGCCCGTCATCTCTATACAGCCCGATGTCCTTAATATCAATTTCGCGGTGTGCCGTTAAGTTGTACAGTATAAGGAGACCAACGAGGTCAGAAGACTCTGCAGAGTCTAACGATCCCATAGTGATGTCAAACAGGTCGTTATTGTTTTTTATCCATTGGTCCCCATTATGAACAAGGACCGATTTCTTTGCGCTGAGGATTATATCCATTTCTTCCTTTGTTAAGTTAGAATACACAGCAGCGAAGTCCAGGGCAGTCATAAATATATCCTTCGAAATTGATGGGGAGTAATCCACGATATCGAACTGTAAAAGGGTGCAATTCCGTTTATCATCAATATAGTTAAACCAATTGATAACATCTTTAGTGTTGATCCATAATTTTAATTCCAGTTGTTTTTTTATTTGGCAGGTAATTTTTTCCAGGATCCTTTTGGCTGATCTTTCCTATGTCGGGTCGGGTATATATATATATATAGGTTGAAATCCTTTATATATAGGTTGAAATCCTTTATTCGAAATTCTTGAGACCAAAAGTGATTTGTTTTTTAGATTTTTTCCTGATTTACAGACTATTTAATTTGTATATAACAACTATAAAATGTCTGTCTATATTTCTGAGATGAGGTATTATGCACATTATTCGGACTATTGTCCTCATCTTTGTCGCCATATTTATCACAGCGTTTACTATTTACACGTGCCATGTTTAATGGATGCCATTTATCAGTTATCGCCTGTTAATTCACCTCTGAAAATTCTCTACTGCCTTAACCAGGTATTGAACTCACACTCGTTGGGTCCTGTCTCTGGATCTAACTAACGCCTTTATCCACTGTACCATGTGTCCTTGATTGTATGAATTTCTGGGTATTATAAGCCTAATGTCTTCAGCAACCGTTCTTTACCAGTGCTCATATTGCATTTTTTGCTGTTTTCATTCCATGTTTTTACCAGAGCTCATATTGCAATTTTTGTTGTTATTATCGCTTTTCTCTGGCACTCCTTATTACTGGTTCCCATACTGTATTCATTTCAATGCTTGGTCGGCTCAGGAGATTTTTGTGGCCTAGCATATGTGCAGATTCCTTAAGTTTACGAATTTTCCAGTGGTCTTCTTTGTTTATGATTTCAACCTGATCCCACAGAGGGCGGTGATCTCCCTTCTCTCTCCATATGTGGTCAACCACGCCTGATTTTTCCGCTTCCCCTCGTGTTGCTGGTGATAATGGCGAGCCCATTCCTAAGCCCTCATCCTGTCGATATATGGCGAATGTATACATGGATTACTTTGAGGAAATGGCATTAGAATCTATATCTCTAAAGCCAACTATATGGTTAAGGTACGTAGATGACACCTTCATACTCTGGCCACACCAGGAAGATGTTCAGGTTCTACTGGACCATGTGAACTCAATAAGACCTTCGATACAGTTCACAGTAGAAAAAGAAAATAACAACACACTCCCATTCCTGGATGTTCTAATACCTCGAACAGAGCATGGGTTCAAGACATCCGTATACCGTAAACCGACATTCACCGGACAGTACCTCAATTTCAACTCCCACCATCCATACAGCGTAAAGAAAGGGATCGTCCGCTGCTTACAACACCGAGCAAAAGTCATAAGTGGCGACCCAGAGACAGATAAAGAATTGCTCAGTATAAGTAGTACTCTACAACGTAACAACTACCCTGGGTACATACTAGCAGTACCAAAACTCTGGGATTTCCTGATTTAACTATCAACTTTGAACAATCAGATATCAGTTTAACTGGAAAGAAACAATGAACAGATAAGACGAGTTGAAATTTATGCATACAAGCTTTCATAGTTTAGTTTCATGTAAATAGATTGTATTCATATTGTAAATAGTCATTGAGGCTAGTTTTTAAATTGTTGTTTTATTCCCCCCACACACAATGAATTGTACATATGAGGACAATTTAAGATTTTCATAGAGACATTGTATTATTTCTGGTATTATGGTGAATGTAGTAAGAAAGGTAAGTAAGAATGCGTTATTTTGGTGTTAGGAATATTGTATGTTTTGGTCAGTGTTTGTGGCTGGCTAAGTTTAAAGTTAAGACAGATGAAGACCGTCCTTTTCCCCATTTTGGCCTTGTGCCACATTTTGCACCATTGTACGAATAAAGAAGTCAGCTCTGACGCTGGGACCGAACATTCTTGCTGTAACACTCTCATTTGTATATGTTTGTATTACTGTTTGTGTTAATATATTTGTTTAACTCAATTCCTCTCTTGTGTCTAACAAGGCTACAACACACACACACATATATATATATATATATATTAATCACCTGAAGCAAGGCAATAATGCCACTAAGACAAGTGGGGCTATTGGAAGTGAAAGAGAAGGAAAAGTCTTTAGAAGGGTCCGGAAACAAAATCCTTAATAGGAAACAAGGGATAAACCTCTACTCCTTTTCAAAAGACCGTGGAGAGGTGTGAACCGGACAATAGACGAACCTATCTACTCCTATAAAACTGTTTTTCTGAAAGCGGAACTGCTTAAGTAGACTGGTCCACTTATGAGAAAGAGGGAAATATTTTTCAGAATCGAAAAATATTGATATTTTATCATTCCAGAAGTGGGGGTTCTGTTCATAATATCGATACAGTTTTAAATACATATGATCATGTATATGGGTGTGTGTGTGTGTGTGAGAGAGAGAGAGAGAGAGATGAGAGAGAGAGAGATATTCACTAACCGCGCCACGCAGTCGAATGCGGCATAAGGCCAACATTACAGTGGGGTTATCCGAAACCGAAGGTAGGCTCGGCCAAAAATTCCCCGTCGATCCCGTAAAAACAGGGTCGGGTATCTATCTCCCAAGATGAGACTTTGTCCTTCTGGGGATCCTCTTTGCCCGGAGGCAGAGAGCTTAACCAGCACACTCCGAAGTAATCAAGAGAGTGATCGCGCGCGCGCGCGTGTGTGTGTTTCATTTCTTTCTCTGTCTTAAAGTTTTTCAGCACCCCACGTAATTACGTTTTAAAACATTCTGGCTACAGGTGCTTGTATCGGAATGTTGAATTACTGTTTTTGAAAAAGTGCACCCAATGAACTCAGCCAAAATGTGATCGCCCTCCTTCCCCAATTTCCTTTTCTGTTCCCCCTTTCCACCCTAGCTTCTTTCTCGCATCACTCCACAAAACCTCAATAACTTTTCATCGTTTTACGACTTCCGATAGAAAAAGAGATTCAATAGCAGTAAATGTGCAAATCCGGTACTACTCCTGAACCCCCTTGAGAATAGTAAAGAAAATTTTATAAGCACATTAATGTAGTGAATGCAGAAAAATGCATAATTATTATAATTTTCTATGAAGAGGGGAAACAGAAGTTAACCAGTCAGCGCGTATGTAGATTTTTTTTAGAATTTTACTAACGATAGCAAAATTAGTTTTATTATATTAAGAGGATGTAAAACTGATCTGGATCCATTTTGTTCTTATGAAAAACAGAAGAACCGATTGTCTATTACGAATCCGGCATTATTGGGGCCTGTAAGGAGCGGGGTGATTTTATTCTGGATTAATGATGGTCATGTTTGAACACGCCAAAACCTACAGCTCATCATTTAATCCTGTCTTTAAAATGCCATCTAAATCAGCACATGTTGTATCTTAATAATATTGCTCAATGTTAAGCTTAATGTTGCTTAAGAAAAATGAAGTAAAAAAAATCAAGAATTTTAATGAAGCAAACGTAAACAGGTAATTCTCATGATTTCTACATGAAATATCATCACTGCCACAAAAAGTGTTATGCCAATATGGAAATCAAATAAAATTTTAATGAAACAGATGTAAAAATCAAACTTATTTTTCTATATGCCGTACCAATTGATGACGTTGCAATTATGGATCTCCAAAATTTTCCGTCCTTTATAGATCTTAATAAATTTTGTCTTTTTTCTATCTTTCCTGAACCATGCAACCCTTATATATAAGCTCATTCTTATTCTATGTGCCGTGTGCAGTGATGGCGTTGGCAATTATGGCTTTCCAAAATTTGCTGTCCTGTCCTTGGTAGCTCTTAATAAATGTTGTCTTTTCGTTATCACTCCTAATACCTGTTCGACTATCCATTCACACAAACCCATTTTTCTTCTTTTATGTCCCATCTCCATTGAGGACGTTGCCGATTATGGCTCTCCACAATTTCTGTCCTGTCCTTGGTAGCTCTTAATAAATTTTGTCTTTTCGTTATCTCTCCTAATCCCTGTTCTGCCATCCATTCAATCATGCTCGCTCGGTAGGTTATGCTTTTTTTTCCTCCGTCACTCTTGCCTTCAGTTTTTCCTCTGCCACGAAACACTAGTGGAACGCCTATGCTGTGACCCGGGAAATCTGAAATTGCTATCGCGGAAACCGGTAGCATTTTAGCGATTTTGCCGGATTTCTGAATTTGAAATTGGTGATGGCCAACAGGTCGTTAGTTCTGCTAATGGCATCACAAGCATACATATCCATCTTGTCTGTTAGCCACCAGACTGAAAAATAAATCTCTTAAGAAAATGGCAGAAAAATGAAAATTGAACTTGTAACTGGGAGATCTATATGTGAACACTTATTAACAGGTCAGCCCGTAAATATCTAACAAGCACTGTTCGCGTGAAAATTATTTTAATACTGGCTTTTTCTTCTCTGTCAGTTATATTAGACAAGTTTATTATGAATTGGTAATCACTAGAAAGCATTAACGTTTTGCTTATCTCTCTTGAAAAGTCGCGTACTGATATACGCCTCTACTTCAGATTTCAAAGTTACGGTCACTATTTTCTGGATTTGTCAAATATAATCTTCATATTTGCTGTTTTGACTACAAAGTTTCAACCAATGCATTCAGCGGCTTTTCTCGTGGGAACATTACATCCAGTAGTATTCGGGCGTGGCTTCGAATTTATCACTTCCTCAATAGAAGCAAGTCATTTTAAATTTCATACGTAGGAGTGTCAAAGTCTTATCTTCTGAAATGAATCCCCATGTGACACTGATACCCACTTCCCACCCGATCAAACACAAGAGAAAATCTAATAAACATATTTATTGTAATATTGAAGTCAAAGTGACAAAGATAAGCTTGTGAATCTGAAAAATGAATGACATTATAACAATGCCTTTTTCACAACTCTTTAAAATAAATTGCCGCAGGTTTTATTATGCAAGCCAGTGTACAGTATAGATAATGCTAAAATAGACTTTGCATCGAGTTTGTCAGCAGAGAAGCCGGATGCATCGGCGTGTTGACCTGAGAGGAATCCTCCTAACCGCCAAGGGCAGATCCACGCGTTCACTAATTACTCCTCGCACAAGCCCATTTTTCTTCTTTTATGTCCCGTCTCCATTGTGGACGTTGCCGATTATGGCTCTCCACAATTTCTGTCCTTTTGGTATCTCTTAATAAATGTTGTCTTTTCGTTATCACTCCTAATACCTGTTCGACCATCCATTTCCTTCAGAAATGTCTTATGTCAACAGGTAGTGCGTCCCAGCTGCACCTAGAATGAACACACTTGGAATAAATCAGATTACAGTTAGATATATAAGCAATCACTCGTGAGGAATGTTTGTGTGTGTGTGTGTTTGTACAGGAAACTTTCTTTCAAACACATTTTGTTGACTATGGCAGATAAGAAAAATTTGATTAATTTTTTATTGAGTTTTTTTTAGTATTCTTGATTTTTTTCCGTTTGGTGTGGGGTAAGAGAGTTTAAAAATTGTCAGTTTGGTTTTGTTTTGTTTTGTTTGTTTTACGGCATACCACCGTCAATGGGTTATTTAATGCCGACAAAATTTTATTGCTGGTAATATTTTTCCTTCAGAAATATGTTGCTGGTAATAATTTGTTACGAATTATATCTGGTAATAAAACCATTTTATACTTTCATAGTGTTTTGACAGCAGTTTGGGGGTTACCTACTTATCCATAGCTGGGACCCTAACAGGTGCTACCACCCCGGCTCAGGGTGGACCTGGGAACACCAGCAATTAACAGGTGGTTCCACGCTCCTCAAAACCTCCTGATCAAAGGCCTTCCTGTTGGGCGTAGTTTATCGTCTTACCCAGGACGCGGATGTAGTTTCTCGTCTTACCCAGGGCGCGGATGTAGTTTATCGTCTTACCCAGGACGCGCATGTAGTTTATAGTCATACCCAGGACGGAAAATTGTCGGTAGTGTCTATTGTAGCAATCGCTTTCGGCCTACTTCTTTAGCAGTTTTCAAGGGGGTTGTTGTTGTCATTGATTTCTTTTCACAGTTTTCTTTTAAGATGTAATTGCCCGATGCATATTAATTGATTGTAGCGTTTATTCCTAGTTTTGCTGAAGGAATGTGATTAGAACTCAAGTTGGCGTCATTGACAAACTCGCTACTAGAATGGCAACTAGGTCTCACCGCTTGACTGTAGAACTAACTAGATGCAGCCGCCACTTCTAATCTAACAATTTTTTTCTGCCACAAGTCTTACCTGCGAAACTCCCTTCCTATTTCTTGCTTCCCTGACAATTACAATCTTCAACAATTTAAATGTAACGTCAATCGTCATCTTCTGCCTTTATGAACCTTGTTTCTTTTTTATCCTTTCATCATTCGTCCCTATTCTTAGTCTTCCCATTCACTTTTAATCCATGTAACACCCCTGCGTCTTAGTGGCATTATCGCCTTGCTTAGGGTGAAACGATTAAAAAACTAGGTAGGACTTGCTAATTGTGAGGACTATTTGCAGTATATTATTTACTTATAAGTAAAACTAAAATAGATATAGGCCATAGAAACATATATTTGATTAATGTAATATCTAATATAATTTTATATATTAATACATTATTATTTAATATGGGTTTTAATTCAGTGAAATGACACGGTGCTGATCAAATATCTCGAGATTCCTGACAAAATGCAAGAAGAGTCTGTAATATAAACGACCTGTTATCGAGATTTTACTGTTGGACGAGCTAAATGCAACCGGAAGTTCTCTTCTAATCGTTTCTTTTCTAGCAATTCTTGCCCCGGGAAATCTCTTCCGGCTTCATGCTTCCCTTCCGCCTACATTCTTTGAAAATTTAAATGCAACGCCAATCGCCATCTTCTGTCTTCTTGAAACCTGTTCTTTTATTGTCCTTTCTCTTCACTAACGTCTTCTCATTCTCTTTTTCTCCCAGTAACCCCTTGAGTCTTAGTGGCATTATCGCCATCTTCTGTCTTCTTGAAAACCTGTTTTTTTTATTGTCCTTTCTAATCACTAAAGTCTTCTCATTCTCTTTCACTTCCAGTAACCCCTTGCGTCTTAATAGTATTATCGGCTTATTTGAGGGTGAAATGATTATATATTTATCTGCGTGCGTGTGTGTATATATATATATATATATATATATATATATATATATATATATATATATATATATATATATATATTTATACGAAAATTATAACAAATATGTTATAAATTTATTCGAAAATTATTCAGTTTCGTCTTATATTTAATATTTTTTTATATTTTTAGTTTTTATTATTTACAAGACAAGGGCACTGTTCCTGGTATAAATATTGTGTTAAAACGATCTTAAAGAGTTATCTGTACTTAGTGTTTATTCACAATTGTCAAGTTTCCAACTGCGTTTTACGTCATTGATAACTGCGTGCTATTATGAATAGAGAAAAGGGACAACACTATGACGTAAGCATAGTTTCAAATCTGACATTTGTCGATATACAGATAACTCTTTAGGTAGCCAAGGATCGATTTGAGAAAGTATTTGTATTATGTACAAGACTCCCCTCTAAGATAAAACCTCAGTATTTTTTAGTTCTGACAAATGTTGTAGCTTGAATAAGGCATTATTTATTCTACAAGTGTTTTCTAACATCAATGGTTAAAAAAAGGCTTCGAGCGAATGAAGGCTGTAGCTCTTAGTCAGGATTCCTCTAATTCGAACCTTTGGACTGGCGCTGCAGTATCACAAGAAATGTACCAAATAGCAGAAACCATTTCACTTAAAAAAAAATCAACAGTCTGAGACGACCAGTGAATGTAACTTGAAGAGAAAATAATAATCAACATAATCAAGATGTTGACATTCCACACTACTTTGAACAAAAGGTTAGGAAGGAAACTCCCATCGATCCTTATAAGGAAACGTTTAATATTATCATTACTATTCGAGATTAAAAGAACAGATACTATACTTTGATCCCAGCCTGATGACCAAGGAATGAAGATAAGCATAGCTCTAGTAACACTGGCTGCTCGGTCAATGAATGATGAATGTTTTCTTATAAGGAAACGGCTAATATTATCATTACCAATCTACAAAATTGTTAAAAAATATTTTCTTCTCTATTGTTTTACGAGAGGATACGTCCATTTAAGTAGTGACCCAGATTCTTTAAGTGTCAAGAATTCTTTTGAAGAAATAAAACCTCTTAGAAGCGTTTCCCTGAAATCACTCTTCAGGTCTAAAGCGATTTATTTGCATCGTAACTTTAATACCATCTGTCACCGGGATTTGAAATCGTATCATCCAATTTTTACGTGCAGCTGTAAAACTCAAGAACGACAGCTGCTTTGAAATTGGTTCTTTACTTTCAAAACGTCTTTGAATTCTTTGCTAGCAAGAAATTGTTTATTTATAAAGCTACCCGTGAAGTCTACCTACTTCGCACTAGAACAAAGCTTCTATCTCTCTCTTGTCTAGCAGACTTTCTCAATGAATGGTTTATCTTGATTTCTTCTTTTTTTGTTGCTTCTGTTCTTTCTAAATTTAAAAGAAGACAAAATCTTTTTTATGTTCCTCGGCAAAAGTAAAATATGTTTGGTAAAATAAAGCCAGAGAGTTTGGAAATTATATAGAGCAGCAAACTAGAGATGAGGAGATGTGGAGAACAGATACTACACTTTGATCCCAGCCTGATGAGCAAGGAGTGACGATAAGAATAACTCTAGAAGCAGTGAAGAGCCATGATCGCTCACAGCCTGAAATTCTATAGCATATAGAAGAGGATACAGAATTTATCATTGGTAGTCTTAAAAACTGATATTCGCAGATTATTCTCTGTTGATAGTCAGTCATTTATATGTGCCATACGTGATACACGCTTAAGCGATCATGTATCTTTCGATACATGACTGACGAGGCAGATTTTTCCCCCGCAGTAGGTTGCCATTTCTTTCTGCGGTAGGCCAGTTGCCATTCAAGACTATAGAAACCGGTCTGTCCTGCTATTTACCCATAGCTGGGGGAGAAGAAAAGGATTCATACCTTTCCCCTTTTCTATGTTGATAGTAGACTGCAGAAAATCCTCGATCAGATAATAAAAGAGAGCGTGAAGAAAGGACTAATTATTAAGGCAGAAGTTGAAATCCCCAAGTGGAAATATTGAAAACTTATTCTCAGTTCCATGAAAATTTTCCGTTCGGACTAATATCCGCATCTTTATCGGTTTTATAATTATGTTTAGGTTGATGCTAGATTTTGTTCGACATAAAGAAAAGGTTGCTGAACTGCTACGTAATATCAGTCCTCTTATATGCCAGTGAATGCTGGACAATTTTTACATCTACAGAAGGATGCTGAGAATACCATGAAGTGAACATGTGTGTAACGAGGAAGTTCTAAGGAAAATGAAAGCAAAAATGGAAAATGAAACTTAGAAAGAAATTTTCAGGACATATGAGGAAAGACAAAGTCCAAGAGGTACGTGAGGTAGATGTTAGACAGAAGTTTTGTGGCCTTGTTAGGGCCAGAAATAAAGACACAAGAGAGGAACTGATTAAAAAAATATATTAACAGAAACAGTAATACAAACATATACAAACGAGAGTGTTACAGCAAGAATTTTCGGTCCGAATGGCAGAGTTGACTGCTGGAAACCTCCCTTTCCAAAGGCAGTACCTGCTCCTATTTATAACTGGGAGAGTCCATGTGTGCGTGAGTAAATTACCATAACAAGAAGGATGCTGAGTATTCTATAGAAGCAACATATTAGTAACGAGGAAGTTTTAAGAAAAATGAGATCAAAAAGAAGAAAACTTGTAAAAGAGAAAGAAACAAAAAAAATTTCTCGGACACATAATGAGGAAGTCACGGATAGTGTATAGTAGCTCGGATTGAGAAATCAGAGAGCAGGGTTCGAATTCTAGTTGGATCTGTTACATTCACTTACCCTTCTCACTCCCACCACCAGCTATGGGTAAATAGCACGACAAACCGGGATCTATACCCTTGGGTGGCAACTGGTCTAGGGGAAGAACAACTCTGAATTTAAAACCTGATCCTCCAGGTTGGGGGTTGTGCAGTAGGCTAACAAACTACTCACTTAAAAAAAAAACTGGCTTGTTATAGAAACAACAACGATATCTTGCGGCCTTATGTTTCCCAAGAAATTTAAAGGCATAATATATATATATTTTTAAGACATTTTTATGTTTATACATTCTTTTTATAGATACAAATATTTAAGCAAATGTTCTGTTTTATAATAAAAAGTATTAATAACATTTACCAGCCTGAATGTCCGAGAAATTTTCATAGAAAATATTCGTCCTCCGACAAGAATCGAACCTGTATCCTATACGGAACCGTCATATAGCCTGACGTGCCTTTAACCGATTTGGCCACAGAGGAGCGTTCGGTTAGCAATGTCGATTTTACTGTCTTTAAACTAAAATCTTACATGATCCTCTCACGTACATTCATATCTGCTCATGGTGTATCCAAACAAATGTCTTAAAAATAATTGTCGGACTTTGTCCATTTCATAATATATATATATATATATATATATATATATATATATATATATATATATATATATATATATATATATATATATATATAGTGAAGAAACTACATTCCTTAGATACACCAGGTCTAACTTTTACGACTAGGACCCGCCATGTTTTTTTTTTTTTTGTTTTTTTTAAACCGGTACGACCCCGTGCAAGGTAATAAAGCCACTAAGACACAAGGGGTTACTGTGTTTGGAAGAATTAGAAACAGAAACGTTAATAATGAGCTGGAAGATGAAAGACTAATCAGGAGGACAGTAGATAGCGATTGACACTGCATTTAAATTTTTGTAGATTAAATTTGGTTGGAAGCATGGAACCAGAAGAGAGTTCAACAAGTGATAAGCACCACAAAAAAAAAAAAAAAACTGTTAGCATAGAATTTACGGTCACATCTCTAGCCAGCTCACCTGTAAATTGACGAGACTTCGACGCTAGTCTAGTACTGCGCTTAAATTTAAAAAATTCTAGATATCATAGTGAAGAACACATTCGAACAATTACCATGAAAAAATTTAGTAAAAAAAAGGTACGGAGAGGCAACGTTACGGCGGTGGGAAAATGGCTGAAGCCGAACCGAGCTACCAGATCAGGACTAATAATATTGCTGACTCTTTGGATTTTATCAAAGAGCTCAAGGTAAATAGCAGGGGCACCGGACCATATGTGGCAGTAATATTCTTAGAATGCGGCGAACCATACTCATCCACTTCGTATTCCATTGGTTAGAAGTAAGTTCCACTTGAGCAGATTCTTCCTGCAAACTATCTATGGAACCGACTGTATATCTATGGAACCGACTGTATATCTATGGAACCGACTCACAAGGGGATGTTTTTATCTGGTCAGCACAATCTTAACCTGTTCAAGTCTAGGGTTAACCGTTATTTTCTATCACATATCCGCAGAAACTGCGCCTCTTATGCTGTAAACCTCTACCTCATGTGGCCCTCGAGCCTTTTACAGGAGGCACCTCACTAAAGTAAAAAGAAATTCAGTTAGGAATAAGGTGTCGCATTGTGAAAAAAAAAGTTCACGTGTCAGAGATTCATGCTGGCCACGTTTGCCAGTTTCCGAGTACAATGTAGATAAAGTAATGGGTAAATATTTATTTGTTTTCCGTGTGTTTCACTTTGATGTTTCAGGATGAAAGATAATGGGGAAGGGGGCTTTCAAGACAAGGCGACCTCGTGAGGCTGCACTAATAGAAACATAGGTAGCAGGTGTATCCCAGCTGACAGCATTCAGCATTCAAGCCCACGTGAACGTAGAGCCTTGGATACCAAACTGTGTTGGGGTAGCATTTTCGTCTACTAAACAATACCTTATGGCCCTCCATAACTTCTTCTCTTGCTCTAAATGTATTTTCCAATTCTTTACCAATTTTTTTTCTCTTTCGTATATGTGGATGGTGTAATGGTTAACTACTCGGAATAGGAAATCGGAGAGCCGAGTTCGAATTCCAGCCGAGTTCGTTACATTCACTTACGTGTAAATATCCTTGGGAAAAATCATGAATCAATCTCTTCTAGCCCCCCAGCTATCGGTTAAATAGTAGAACTTTAACTGAAAAAGAAAAAAATATTATCTTCAAAAAATTGTTAATGCAATATTCACAAAAAGAAATTATTATCCTTAAAATCCAAATTATGGTTCAGTTTAAATAACCCACGAAGTCAACTGTTATCTATCCTCATGATCTACAATTTTACAACGCCATTCAGTAACCCTCTACTTTGAGTGGCTCTTCAGCCTTGTACTAAGTATGTGCGGTGTGGTGAAATGAATAACGGCTTGGATTAAGAAATCGAGAAGCCACGTTCGAATTCCAGTCGGGTTCGTTAATATCACTTACGCGCAAAGATATTGATCCACCTCCTCCTCCACCACCACAACCAGCTGCAGTTATTGGTTGGGAATAGCCGGACAGTTTCTATAGCCTTGGTTGGCTACCAGTCTAACGCAGAAAGAAACAGCAAATCTTCTGCCTAGTCAGTCATGAATCGAAAGAGCCATGATCGCCCAAGCGTTTATGATCCATGGTACTTAACTGGCCCCTGGGTAAGGTATAAATCCATCCTTTTTTCTTCTAGCTATGGGTTGAATAGCTGGAAAGATTAGGACCTATAGCCATGAACTATAACTAGTCTATTGCAGATAGAAACGACAGACTACTACGGGAAAATCTTCAGTCAGTCATCAATCGAATGATTGCCCAAACGTGTATCACGTTTCGGCCGTTGTACGCTCCGGCCTTCTTCAGGTGATTGGAATGTCGAACTGAACCCTTTATTTCGCTCACTGGGGTAGACTGTTCTAGTTCCACCTGCCATGTTTAATGGATGTCAGTTATCCGTTATTTCCTTGTTAATTTCCCCCTGAAGGTTCTCCACTGCCTTAACCGGGTATTGAACTCAAACTCATTGGGTCCAGTCACTGGATCTAACCAACGCCTTTATTCGCTGTGCCATGAAGAAGGCCAGAGCGTACAACAGCCGAAACGTTGTAATAAATATGGCGACAAAGATTAGGACAAAAGTCCGAATAATGTAAATAGTGTACATAATACCTCATCTCAGAAATATAGACAGATACTGAAAGGCCGAAATGTTGTAATAAATATGGCGACAAAGATGAGGACAATAGTCCGAATAATGTAAATAGTGTATATAATACCTCATCTCAGAAATATAGACAGATACTGAAAGGCCGAAATGTTGTGATAAATATGGCGACAAAGATTAAGACAATAGTCCGAATAATGTAAATAGTGTACATAATACCTCATCTCAGAAATATAGACAGATACTGAAAGGCCGAAATGTTGTAATAAATATGGCGACAAAGATTAGGACAATAGTCCGAATAATGTAAATTGTGTACATAATACCTCATCTCAGAAATATAGTCATTCTCTATCTATATGCATAGTATTTGTTCTCAGTCGGGATAACGGATTACTCTTTCCTTTGTAAAACAAACACTGTTTTACAAAATAATATATTTTATATATTAGTTAACTTCCTTATAAATGATTGTCAAGGTTTTACCACATTTTCCCAACGTTTGACTCGGGATTACGCACTTTGAATGCTCATCATTCGAACCGATAGTCGACTGGTCTTGAAACGCGAGTGTCGCGCGTAAGTTCAACGTACAGAATGTTCGCTTTGACCTTCGTCAAAGGGTCTTAATCACAGCTTTACTTAGATTCACGCAAAATACAGTGCAGGTAGTAATTTTCCAAGCGTAGCTCAGGTGTGACACAAGGCTGAAAGTAGGGGACACCCAGTAAGGATCAAACTCACAACACAGTCGTAATTGTTCTAGCTAGATAATCTTGCTAACCATTACGCCACCTCGAAGTGTACAAATTAATTTTCCAAGCGTATCTTTGACATGGCATAAGGCCGAAAGTTGAGGTACCCAGTGAGGATCGACCTTACTATGCAGGCGTAATTGTTCTAGCGAGACAAGCTTGATCACCATTACACTACGACGGAGTGTACCAAATAATTTTCTAAGCGAAGCTTAGATGTGGCACAAGGCCGAAAGTATCTGGCACCTAGTGAGGATCGAACTTACTTTCCAGTCGTAACAGATCTAACGAGACAAGCTTGTTAACCATTACACCACGTCGGGGTGCTTAAATCCAATGAAGGGATATTGCTCGAATTTGTCAGTCATCCGAAAGATTACAGAGCCGTTCCGACACTGAAGTTACAAAAACTCACGTAGTAGCTGAACAAGGACCTACTGAAAGATTGATTTCGTAGGCTGGATACCAGTGAGTGTTAGATGTTCCCGGAATTCTTATAAACTGTACAGTCACAGACCATACATCCAGAAAATTGCCGATATCACCTCGTATTTTTACCCTCTCTTTTTCTTTCTTTCTTTTTCTCTCTCTCTCTCTCTCTCTTACTCTCTCTCTATCTCTCTCTCTCTCTCTCTCTCTCTCAGAAAACAACTTATCAAGATCACGCCTCGCTTTATTTAATTCCTTCTCACAGATTTGATATTCCGTTCGTTTGTAAGGGCACCTTCTCGTTTCATCTTACCAGTTTCCGCCAGAAAACAATTTCTGTTAATCTACGTGCCTCTCAAAACTCAATCTCAAATATCTCATTACTCATGCAATAGTCAATTACTTACTTTTTTAAATTTTTTATTCGTTTGCCTTACTAAAAAAAAATAAGTAAGCCAATACCATGGTATGCAAGGAAAGTCAAATGTCACAAGGCAACAAGATTTGTTCATTGAAGTTTTTAAAAATGACAGTTTTATTTTCTGGGTTATTTAATCTTCTATCCACAATTGGGCGTTTTTCACGGTTAATAAAACGCAATGTTAAAAGTGGATATTCTTGAATAAAATCGGCTCAGAGACGACCTGGAGTTGATAATACAACCATGCTGAGCAGACTTTGGTTACAGTTTCTGAGAGATAAAGCATAATCTGTTATGATCAGCATTTTGGACAAAGCCATTAAAACTCGGTCACGATGACTTGTAAATTCGTGCTAGCCCAACAACCGACGGCTTCCCAACAGTTCCACCAACCAAATTTCACTCACAATATGTGGGTCAACTCGTGGGATCAACCCGTGGGGCATGTTTTTCAAGCATTTCCCAAAGTTGTCGCACGCTGGGGTCGATTTCCTCAGACTGATATTATCGAGAATCGTTTTTTTGTTTTGTTTTGTTTCGTTTTTTTGTTTTTTTGACAAATCAACCATAGTCGAAAAAAAAAAAAAAAACGTTTTATTATAGTCGCCCATATAACAACAGAAAACAAAAAAAAATTAAATATCTTAACATTTTTACTGCTTTTCATCACAAATTGGAGGCTACATCACCGTTGTTCCATTCATCTTTACTTATCACAGTGGTTCACAAAAGGTACGCCTGGGTGCACTGATGCGCCCTGCAAGATGTCTAGGAGCGGTCTGGCATTCCAGAGAAATATTTGTCCAGATATAAGAAATAAATATATTTACTTTATTATATTACGGTGCCCGTCTTGTTCATATTTATGTGAATTAGGTTTTTCTTCTCTCACCACAATTAAGTGCAAAAAAGACAGGAACTCTTCAATGTACTGAGGAGAAAATGAGAGTTTGCCTATCAAATACGCCCAAACATTGAAGAAATCGCTAAGACTCATCAGGCTCATGTTTTTAATAAACACAAAAATGAGTAAAACTTAAAGTAGCTTTCATTTTATATATTTTTTTTTATTGCATTATTTATTTTCTGCAATATTTGACTTCATTATAACATATTTTTCTGAAATGTTTATATAGTACGCCTCCAATTATTGGTAGAATTTCAAGTGCGCCTCGTCTTCAAATAGTTTGAGAACCAATGGCTTATTATATAAGGATCAGTTTTCCCAGATTTTCTACAATTCAAGTTAGCTTTAATATTCTTTTTAATCATTTTACCCCAAGCAATGCAATAATCTCACGAAGACGCAAGGGGGTTAGTGAGAGTGAAATAGAATGGGAAGACTGGTGATGAAAAAGGACAATGAAATTACGGGTGTAAAAAAAAAAAAAGACAGAAAATTGCGACAATAGGAATAGGTGTCAAGGAAGTATGAAACCGGACACAGGCAATATTCGCTTTGGCTTGATTTGTTCTACTGCATATCAACACCTCAATGGGTTATTTAATGCCAACAAGATTTTTATTGCTGGTAATATTTTTTTTTCAAAATGTATTGCTGGTGGTTTTCTTTTCAAAAATGTATTGCTGGTAATAAAACCTATTTTTACATGTTTTGACCCCTTTAGAGGGATTAACTATTTGCCCATATTTGGGACTCTGACAGGTGCTGCCACCCCGGGTCAGGCTGGACCTGGGAACACCAGCAGTTAAGAGGTGGTTCCACGGTCTTCAAAACCTCCTGATCATAGGCCTTGCTGTCGGATGTAGTTTATCATCATACCCAGGATACGGATGTAGTTTATCATTATACCCAGGACGCGGATGTAGTTTATCGTCAGACCCAGGAAGCGGATGTAGTTTATCATCATACCCAGGAAGCGGATGTAGTTTATCGTCAGACCCAGGACGCGGATGTAGTTTATCGTCAGACCCAGGACGCGGATGTAGTTTATCGTCATACCCAGGAAGCGGGTGTAGTTTATCATCATACCCAGGACGCGGATGTAGTTTATCATTATACCCAGGACGCGGATGTAGTTTATCGCCATACCCAGGACACGGATGTAGTTTATCATCATACCCAGGACGTATTCGCTTTTGTTGATTTTGTTTAACGTATGTGTGTGTGTGCGTGTTCGTGTTCGTGTGTATATTCGTGTGTGTGTGCTTGCGTGCGTGCGTCTATGTGTGTGTGCGTGCGTACGTGTGTTCGGGTGTACATACGTGTGAGTGTGTGTTCCTGCGTGCAAGCGTGTGTGTATATTCATGTGTACGCACGTGTGTATGTGGGGGTGCTGGCGTGTGTGTGCCCGTACGTCTGTTTATGTGTCTGCAGGCAGGATCTCATCTAATGGCGTTCTTTAAACATATTTTATTAATGATAAGACTATTTTTTTCTTTTTATCAGGATTTTCTCCGAAATATTTTTTTCAGAGTTATCAAGATCTTGGTGAAGCCAGAAGGAAAAATACGAATGTAATCAGTAATTATATATATATATATATATATATATATATATATATATATATATATATATATATATATATATATATGCCAAATGTTTGACGTCACCCTCTGGTCTTCGTAGAATCACCTTAAAATTGAAGGTTTGGTGCCGTTTTCAAAACTAATTTACTCGCTGACTTCTGGCCAAAGTGACTTTATCTTCCTGAAGGGATTTTATCATAGATTATGTAATAATAATAATAATAATAATAATAATAATAATAACAGCAACATTAATCCATTAATGTAGAAACTTGCCTTAAAAGTTTCTCTTTTTGCCTAATCTATCTTGCTGACAAATGGTAATCTGTGGCCTAAGATTTTAAATTTTAGGTAAACCCATCTCTAAAATAATGGACACCATTTGACTAATAGGTTAAGTTGGAGTTAATTAAGCCAAAGAAAGCATGAAATTTACTAATTATTAACTCTAGAGGGTGACCCCAAATTTGGGGATATTATATATATATATATATATATATATATATATATATATATATATATATATATATATTGGCTCCTGAAATATCAATTTCAGTTGAGCTCTCTGGGGACAAGGTGTGGGTTGGTAAACAGTGACTATTATAGCTATATAGCGAGACTCTTCGCTGATGCGAATTGAGTCACTGTCGGTCACTGGGCGTGTTTCTAAAATAAATACGCTAAAAATCCACTTTCATCCCTACCGTGCGCCGACGGCTTAATGGTTAGAATTTCCGACTGACAATTCAGTCGGGTTTTGATCCTAGCTAGAGGCAACCGGATGTCTAGCCACACTGATGAGTTGTGAAACAGCGAAACAGTCTGTCTGTGGATGACGTTATATATATATATATATATATATATATATATATATATCAAGAACTAATGGATTTATTTTAATCCAACATTTTTATTACTTAAAATGTTATCTAAGTGGATAACCCTGTTTGAAATAGACGCTCTTTTTTCTTTTAAACATTATATATTACTTCTATCGGCCCCTGCTCACACGATTGATAGATTCGTTTTTTACGGCTTATCGACACTTTGCAGGTTTAAGTAACCAGAAAATAATTTTAGATTGTAAAAAAAAAAAATGCAATAATAATGGTCTGGTGATGCAAGTCTTACTAATTAACCCATAACTGGGGAGAGAAGAGGTGGACGTATAGCTTTCCCAAGGGTATTTGAGCTTAAGTGAATATAACGAACCCAACTGGAATGGAAAATTGGCTTCCCTATTAATAATTTCCAGACATTATCTATTCCATCACCCGCATATTCGCGCTTACAGCATTTGGTATTCCCAAGCGGTTACCCATCTAGGTACTGACCAAGGTCGACGCTGCTTAACTTATGTGATCATTCGGGGACAGGTGTTTCAATGTGATGTGGCTGTAAGCCTCCACGCGCTCGATAAAAACTTAATTGGGAAAATTTGCATTATCATTTCTTATTCATTCGGATTAAAAAATGTCTTGCCTTGTATCAGCTCTCAAAGGGCTGAGACAGAAAACTCTCCTCGCCATAGCTCTACCACCTCCAGGCTTCACCCTCGTAGGCAGATATTCTGGGTTGAATGTTTTATTGGACCTACGAGGACAACGTTGTGGAACATTGGGAAAAAAAGATCAAAACGTGACTAACTACTCCCGGGAAAACCCTCAAATCATTCCATATCAAGGTGACCACTGGGAAACTTGATTGATTTGGAAAGAAACCGCTTACATACGGACAAAAAATGAATTGAGTAAGTGCACACAACTAGAAAGGTTGCAAGACAAGGATGCACATTATTTACATTATTCGGACTATTGTCATCATCTTTGTCGCCATATTTATCACAACGTTTCGCCCGTTGTACGCTCCGGCCTTCTTCAGGCGGTTAGAATGTCGAACTGAACCCTTTATTTCGCTCACTGGGGTAAGCTGTTCTAGTTCCACGTGCCATGTTTAATGGCTGTCAGTTATTAGTTATCTCCTGTTAATTCGCCTCTCAAAGTTCTCCACTGCCTTAACCGGGTATTGAACTCACACTCTTTTGGGTCCTGTAGCTCAGAAATATAGACAGATACTGAAGACAAAGATGCATCTTCTCACCGGACTTATTTAACCTTGACAGCGACGTAATCCTAAGAGAACTAGAAGTCCTGTCATTAGCAGGGATAATCAATTAATGGCACAAGACTCTGTGTTTATAGCAGGCACAGAAAATTACGGGAAATTGTAAGCAATGTAATAAAGGAAAGAAGGAAGAAAGGACTATCAATTGCAAGAAGATATAACATATTGTGATTTTCTCTGCGTGGCTTAGATGTGGAACAAGGTCGAAAGTATGGGGTCCCCAGTGAGGATTGAACTCACTATTCAATGGTAATTGATCTAGCGAACAAGCTTGCTAACCATTACACCACGTCGAAAAGACCAAAATAAACCGCTAAGCAGAGCATAGATATGGAACAAGACCGACTGTCTGGGGTACCGAGAAGGGATCGAACTTACTATTCAGCCGTAATTCATCTAGCTAGACAAGCTTGCTGACCATTACAAAACGCCGAAGTGCCCCAAATGGCTAGAGTTTAGATATGGCACACGGTCGAAAGTGTGGCGCACCAAGTGAGATTCGAATATATTATTCAGTCGTAATTGATCTCGCTTGCTAGCCATTACACCACATCGAAGTGTCCAAATGATTTTCTAAACGGAGTTTAGATTTGACACAAGGCCAAATATTTGGGGTACCTAGAGAGGATGGAACTTACTATTCAGTGATAATTGATCTAGAGCTACAAGTTTTGTAAACATTACACCACGTCGATGTGCACAGGATTGAATGTATTTCAGGTGAAAGAAACTAAAATTCGTAACTATTCAATACGTCTATCAATCCCATGAATATTTTCCACGATTCGTTCGGATTAATATCTTTAACCTAATCAGATTTGTAGTTATGTTTTGGTCGATGCTGCAATTCGTTAGATACAACGAAAAGAGTATAAATAAATATAAAAGGCATCATCAAGCTGATTTTAATTTTTGTAAACCGATTTGATGTAAATCTAAAAAAAAAAAGTAAAGATGTCATCGTTTTTCCTGAGTATTTTTCAACAATAATGAGTTCATCGCCATTTAAGGCAGGTCACAAATATCTTAGTAGATATCATTATATAATAGCACCAGTCCATATATGACAGTAATATTCAATGCAAGGACAGATGGTTGATTTATAGATTTGAAGGATGGACTCAGACGAGAAAAACTTTCTGACACGACAAAGAGAGCCAACTTTCCTTGCGGTAGATGAAGCTATTGATTTAATGTATTTATTCCATCTCATGTTAATGATAATATTAGCCTTTTCGATATTTATTAAGTGAGCAGCCATTACCGCTGTTGGTTGAAATTTATAAGCAAAGCCGATTCTAAGATGAACAACAAGGCGAGAAGACAGAAAGTTTTAAATTACTGTTCTAAAACATTGAAAAAATACTAAGAAAAATTAGTGCTACTATAGAATAATATCTACTAAGACATTTGTGACCCACATTAAATGTCGATGCATGGAAAATACTCAGGAAAAACGATGACATCTTTATTGTTTTAGAGTGCTCATCGACATTTCCTTCTGTGTGAAATGAGTCCTATGTTGGATCTGAAGCGACGTCCACAGTCACTGGATGGCAGGGTAGAAAGGTTCAAGGGATGGAGCCACCTGGCTTTTTTTTTGGGGGGAGGGTCTCTTCGCCTCTTCTATTTGACTTCTGGCGTTTTCGAACGATGTTATTTTTTCGTGGATGTCTCTTCTCGAATTGGTGCGTGATGCCATTGGTTCCCGAAAACATGGAATTGGTAGAAGAATTTAGGCTTTAGTTCCGTGATAATTTTTTTAATACTTTTAGATTAAAAAAAAAATAGTCCAGTGTATGAAACGAAGGAAATGATTGCAAAGATATCGGCTTTCCGGAAATATTCCTCAGGAAATTCCTTTTCGAAACGTTTTAAAAGGAGGCAGTTCGCTGTCAAGTAATCCTCTCTCTCTCTATCTCTCTCTCTCTCTCTCTCTCTCTCTCTCTTATATCGAAATAATTTCTGCCTCTTGGAGAGGAAGATATCTTCAAGCGCCTTATTTTCTTCCCTGTCATTTTCGAACCTTTTAAAAGAAGGCAGTTTGCTGTCAAAAGTTATCTCCTCTCTCTCTCTCTCTCTCTATCTATCTATCTATCTATCTATCTATCTATCTATCTATCTATCTATCTCATGTACCGAAGTAATTTCTGCCTCTTGGAGAGGAAGATATCTTCAAGCGCCTTATTTTCTTCCTGTCATTTTCGGAACTTTTAAAAGAAGGCAGTTTGCTGTCAAAAGTTATCTCCTCTCTCTCTCTCTCTCTCTCTCTCTCTCTATCTATCTATCTATCTATCTATCTATCATCTATCTCATGAAGTAATTTCTGCCTCTTGAGAGGAAGATATCTTCAAGCGCCTTATTTTCTTCCTGTCATTTTCGGAACTTTTAAAAGAAGGCAGTTTGCTGTCAAAAGTTATCTCTCTCTCTCTCTCTCTCTCTCTCTCTATCTATCTATCTATCTATCTATCTATCTATCTATCTATCTCATGTACCGAAGTAATTTCTGCCTCTTGGAGAGGAAGATATTTTCAAGCGCCTTATTTTCTTCCTGTCATTTGAGTGCAAAATGGCAGGGGAAGAAAATCAGAAATTTTGTTTAGCTTTCAAAAAAATATTATCACTTGCTTTGCTTGACAGCACTTTTCTCGTTCGTCTTTGAGAGATTCCCGTTTTGTCTTGTAAACAATCAGAAAGATTTTATTAAAATTTGTTCTGTCGGTAATACTGCGTCCCTAGCAACGGGATATGACCCTTCCCCCACACACACACACCACCACCACCACCACTCAGCCCAAAGGAAACATCTTCCGGGTGGATACTTATATATTCTAGTATAAACCCGATCAATGTCTACCTATCTAAATCAATTAGACTTACGTCTATCTTTTTTTTTTATTTTGGTGCAAACACACATGTCGATAAATTCATTATTAGTCAGAAGGAGGACCTTCTGTAATTGAAACCAGTTAATTGGGATTTTTTTTTTCCATTTTGCCATCCTTTTATCCGCCATTATATATTATATGAAATGGTTTAAATCCGAAAAATATCAATTATCGTATGCTGTTACACGATATGGACAATTTTGATGTTACACCCGGTATGTCTGTGCGTGTGTCTGTGTCTGTGTGTGTTTGTGTGTGTCT
This sequence comes from Acanthosepion pharaonis, assembly GCA_903632075.3. Lineage (NCBI taxonomy): Eukaryota > Metazoa > Mollusca > Cephalopoda > Sepiida > Sepiidae > Acanthosepion > Acanthosepion pharaonis. Next base: position 51,606 of record CAHIKZ030000912.1, on the reverse strand, counting down.
GTGTGGGTGTCGAAAGTGTTTAAGTTAGATAAAAAATTGAAAGCTTTTCTCTGCGATAAACATTGCTATGTCTTGTAAATACGCTTGGAAAAAATGACTGTTTTTTCAAGTCAGTCAGTGCTTGGAAAGTTGGAACGTAGATTAATAAAGACAATCCCAAAATTAGAATTTGACCTCTGCATGTTATGAGGACGTCGGGAAGTCAGTAGATGATTTGAAAGCGGGCGTGATGGGTAGATGGATGCAAGGTAAAAAAAAAAAAAAAAAAAGACAAGGGCAAAGTTGGATGGTGGTAATATCAGTAATATCCCATCGTTGTGGGGGATTCGGGTTGGAAGAGTAATGGCGGATAAGCAGGGGCCGAGATAAGGTTTTATTTATATTTCATTTATTATCTGCTAAAGAGAATTGGATAAAGTGCGCCTGTTGGAAAGCGATGGCTAGGAGGCGCGTCTCGTGAGCCAGTTCGGTAGGGTAAAGGAGGGTCTGGAGAATCAGATGCTCACAGGTTGAATACAGGGAAAGAGAGACAAGGAAAGCAACGCATGGTATACCTGGAGCGCTTAAGCAAGTGGATGACAGAATGTGGCAGAGGGACAACACTTATTGAGAGCTACAAGAGATAGGAGGAAAGTGGAGAGCCATGATCGCCTACGACCCAAAAGGACACGGCACATAAAAGAAGTAGCATTTAATCTCTTTTATCTGAAATTTCTGGGACACGCAATGAGAAAGGAGGGCTTGGAGAATCTTATACTCACAGGGCGGATAGAGGGAAACAGAGACAAGAGAAAGCAACGCATGACATACCTGGCGGACTTAAGCAAGTGGATGACAGAACGTGGTCTGGGGGGTGGCAGAGGGACAACACTTATTGAGAGCTACAAGGGATAGGAGGAAGTGGAGAGCCATGATCGCCTACGACCTGAAAGGACACGGCACATAAAAAGAAAGAAGAATGAGTTTGAGCATCTCTGTTGGCTCTTCTTCACTGGCCTTGTGTCAGACTTAGCCATAATTAATAGATACTATATAAGTGCGCTTCAAAAACTCTAGAATGACCAGAGCCTGGCAGTTGATCTCTCCTGTGGCTTAGCCTTAAAAGCTCAGTGGTGATGCGGTGGGGTGCTGGTCACATTCAATTCCTTGAAAACCAAACTCATCATCACCGCGCGGGCGCTCAATTTTCGTCCGTCGCGATGAATGGGTGTGCCCTCAGAGAGGCCTCGTGCCTTGAGAGTATATTGGGATTAAGTTTCAACTCAGACCTCAAGTGGCATTGCTAAAGATACTGGGAAAATTATATCGATCCAATAAGTACCTAACTCCTTCTCAACCTTACAAGAGCCAGATCAAACCGAAAATGGAGTACTGCTGCTATATATACACATGAGCAGCCCAGTCTTCACTTTTCAGTGTTGAAAGAGTTCAAAAGCGTCTCCGTGGCCTTGTGAGTGATTAATTATTTCCCCCCCCCAAATCCCTTTAAGACAGACGAATTGATCCAAATATCTCGCTACTCTGACGCTATTTCCATGGAAAATGTTCAGACAAACTACATTCCTTAGTTCCACCAGTCCTAACATCGACGACTAAGACCGGCCATGCTACGCACGTTATAGACTCCCACCTTCATTGCCTTCGTATTCCATTGGTGAGATGTAAGTTCCACTCCAGCAGTTTCTTCCCACGAACCACTACGTTATGGAAACGACTCCCAAGTGAATACTTTCCCAAACGCTACAACGCTTAACCTCTCCAATTATAGGGTCAACAATTATCTTCTCCATATATCCCCATAAACTATGTCTTACCTCTTACTCTGTAACCCTCTACCCCGAGTGGCTCTTGAGCCATGTAAAGTGAAGACTATTGTAAAAAATATTATTATTAAGGTGCTTACTCTGGAGCTTTTTTAAGGATAAATTATTCATGAAATTTGAAAATAGGAAAATAATAAAGAAGTCTCTTGAAATAAGCATTTACTTTTAAGACATTACATTTGTATCTTTAAATCTGATTGTTTGAAATCTGTTCTTAACGTACTTTGGTAAAGAAGAAAATGACCTTTAATGTTTGTTATTTTTGCTTTAGTATTTTCAAAGATTAGTGGTACATTTCTCATTTAAAAGGATTTAGGAAAAATCTGCTATTTTTTTTTTTTTTTTTTTTTTGAGTGGCCAATGTTGACAAAATTAGTTGGGGTGCGTAAGAGCTGTAAAAAATATTTTTACCAAGATTTTCTAAAAAACATTTGTAAAATAATTTCATTCATTTGTGAATAAGTTCTGAAAACGATATTAAAATGTGACAATTATTTGATTTATTTTTGCAAGAATTCCCAAATCAATCAGAAAACAACGCTAAAATTTCTTATAATAATCTTTGATGTCCTGTTGACGCAAGAAAAACAAGAATTTTAATCAAAATTTGGACATCTAAAAAGGATGAAAAAATAAAAAAAAATCCTCTGCGTTTTCTTCTTAATAATAATATAAAGATTTTGATCATCAAACACGCTCTCTCACAGAACCTGTAACTAAGGTCTGCTTAGTATAGTTGCAGTATAAATCACATTCTGTGGGTGTTGAACAAACATAAATGTGCCTGAGCGAGACTCTGCAATAGGGATTGGCTAGCCACCCTAGTAGACGGGTATAGAATAGAATTTAGGGAGCGACAGGGAGTGAGAGAGAATGAGAATACCGAAAATGTGGAAGATTGAGGAAAGGTTAAAAAAAGGAACAAGAAGACAGAAGATGGCGATAGACCTTGCATTTAAATTTTTGAAGATTGTAGTTATCAAGGAAGCAAGAAATCGGAAGTCCCACAGATGGGAAGTACGAGAAAAGAAATTGTTAGAAGAGAAGTTTAAAGGACCGCCAACTGTTGAAATCCTGCCTGCACACACATTCAAGTGTGCACACGTATGCACGTATATACATGCATATATATATATATATATATATATATATATATATATATATATATATTTCTAAAGAAATCATGGATATTTATTTATTAATACGACATATTTTTATTACTTTAATCGTTATTTTTATTGGACACCTATATTTGAGTAGACGCCTTGCTTATTTTAAAAAGTACTTTATTTCAGTTATGAGAAAATTTCATTTTCTGTCATAAGATTTAATGTAACGTAACGTATAAAGTAATATATATATATATATATATATATATATATATATATATATATATATATATATATATATATATACATAGATGTGTGTGTAGCAGGCAGATTACACAAAATATCTACCGCCTAATAATGAAAACGATTCATTTGCGCAACAAATATTTACCTCCCAGCGTGTACGTGTATTTACTTTCATCTTTAATTATATTAAATGGAGTAGTATTAGCCATTATTATTAACTTTTAACTAATACTTGCTTTCATCTCCATTATTTTATTATCTTCATTGTCAACCATTATTATTAATTTTTGACAAGTATTTACTTTCATCTTCATGTTTTATGGGATGAAGAATTTTCAGCCATTGTTATTCATTTTTGAGGAGCATTTACTTTCAACTTCATTTTTTTATTGAATGAATCATTGTCAGCCATTATTATTAATTTTTGAGTAGTATTTACTTTCATCTTCATTTTTTATTAGATGAAGCATTGTCAGCCATTATTATTAATTTTCGAGTAGTATTTACTTTCATCTTCATTTTTTATTAGATGAAGCATTGTCAGCCATTATTATTAATTTTCGAGTAATATTTACTTTCATCTTCATTTTTTATTAGATGAAGCATTGTCAGCCATTATTATTAATTTTCGAGTAATATTTACTTTCATCTTCAATTTTTATTAGATGAAGCATTGTCAGCCATTATTATTAATTTTCGAGTAATATTTACTTTCATCTTCATTTTTTATTAGATGAAGCATTGTCAGCCATTATTATTAATTTTCGAGTAGTATTTACTTTCATCTTCATTTTTTATTAGATGAAGCATTGTCAGCCATTATTATTAATTTTCGAGTAATATTTACTTTCATCTTCATTTTTTATTAGATGAAGCATTGTCAGCCATTATTATTAATTTTCGAGTAATATTTACTTTCATCTTCATTTTTTATTAGATGAAGCATTGTCAGCCATTATTATTAATTTTCGAGTAGTATTTACTTTCATCTTCAATTTTTATTAGATGAAGCATTGTCAGCCATTATTATTAATTTTTGACTTGTATTTACTTTCGGCCTGTATTAATGATTTCCTACTTTTATATATTTTACACATTTATTCCTTTTTCTTCTGGAGCTTTTATTTGAAGATGATGCGGTAACTATTTAAACAGCTTAAACATTTCACTGTCTGTATTTCTGTTTGACTCTCTACTGGTAGGGTTCTTATTAATAGCTTCAGAAGACAAGATAAAGGAGTTTCAGAAGTTTAGACTTGCAGATATTGAAAGGAAGCAGATGGAATAGGGCTTGAACTAGGTGTGGAGAGGTAGGTAAGTTTAGGATCTCACATGATGAAGACGAGTAAGAGAAATAGACAGTGGTACCATGATAAAAGTTACTGAGTGTCAATAGGTAAGTACAGAAAAGAAAATATTTAATCTGCAAGGAAATTCGGTAAATACCTTCCGGAATATTTCACAGAATGTTTGTAAACTGCATTCAGTCATGTCAAAATAGTTCCCGAGTTCTGCTTTTCCTCAGATCTGTAGCTTCTTTAACTGTTGTAACTTAGAGAAGGTTACTCAATAGAATAAACACACGAAGGTTGGCAATGAACGATAATACTTAGGACAAGATCAACACATATAAGATTCGCCAGCGGCGCGTAGAAGTAGTAGTCAACTGCTAGAAGTGAGTCAAATGAATTCTACAATGAATCTCTAACTGCAGAATAACTGCCAACCGCCCCATGCGGTCAGATCTGGCACAAGGCCTAATTTAATGTTGGTTATCCGAGCCCGTAAACTCGGCCAAAAATTCCCCGTAAATCCCGTATAAAACGTGGTCGGGAAGCTGTTTCCCGAGACTCTGCTCTTCGACATAGCCTCGTCTGGGGAACCTCTCTACCCGGAGGCAGAGAGTTTGACCATCACAGCTGGATACGAATCTCCAACTGCGGGATATCTACCAAACGCCCCACGCGATCAGATGTGGCACAAGGCAGAATTTAATGTGGGATTGCCGAGCCAGTAGGCTCGGCCAAAAATTCATGTAGGCCCCGTATAAAACAGGGTCAGGAAGCTGTTTCCCAAGACGAGACTACGTCGAAGTTAGTACTTCGTATGTCCATTCCACGAAGATTGACCGCAGATTCTCGATAAAACTTAAATCGGGAGTTTCCGGTTCTATCAGTAGCACTTTTATTTGCTCACTGGTAAGGCCTGCCAGTGTGTTCGTACAGCGTTACAATTTTCGTACGCTTCCTTGGAGTAACGTTCATCACTGACAATGGCCGTAGGACAAGTAATCAACAATTGAGACAATAGCGTCTCGGCGTGATGAAAATTTGATGCAATTACGGATGACGCAATATTTTTCAAGGCCAAAGAAATTTCATCATACACCCCGAAAACAGATTGATATTACAGCATAGCACTGCAAATGACCTAATCTAAGTTAAAACAGAAATCGATTGCACCCTGTCACTCCAGTAGGTCTAAAACTTATCATATGTTAAAAAGAAAGGAAAGGTTGTTTCAATTAATTTACACAAGGGTATATATATATATATATATATATATATATATATATATATATATATATATATAATTTCAGATAACTAAAATATATATCTGTAAAAAGACAATATAAATAAATACTAAAGGAAAACTTCTTATAGCCAACGTGTATCGTTTATAAAGTCCGTCACAGGACGAAACCCGTCGGCTAAAATAATTTTTCCTTTTGTCTTTTCATATATATATATATATATATATATATATATATATATATAAATATTTACTTGCAACACCAACACTTGACAAGACACCAGAATGTTGAAACAAAATGGCTATTTTTGAAGTGATGCTATTATAATTTTTAAATAAATGTTATTCCCTCTACTTTGTATTGAGCACTTTTTAAAAATAGTGCTTTTGGTTACTGGAAGTTTATTTCATTTATACCAACCTTGTATTTGTATATATATATATATATATATATATATATATATATATATATCTGTGTGTGTGTGTGTGTGTGTGTGTGTGTGTGTGTGTGTGTGTGTGTGTGTGTGTGTGTGTTATGAAGAGTGTAAACAAAGTATTTTTTCCTAAATGATCGCCCAGTACAATGCCCAAGAGCAACTCGAGGTAGTGTGTTACTATGACACTGATAGAAACGTTACAGGTGAAAATATCTTGAACATGAAGAATATCTGTTCTTGTTTATCCTAACTCTCTCCCTAATGGTTTTGCAAAAACACTCTTTTAACAGAGCGGTGCACCTGCACGTTACTCTGCTCCATTGGTAGAGCCTAGAATAAAACAATTTCTTCCCCTACACAAGGTTAGGATTTCTCCCTGAAGGCGACACCTATCAAAATTTACCAATTCTTGAACGAACATTTAATTATAGATTCAAGTGTAATAATAAAAACTTTTTTTATTTCAACGTTAAATTGTCCAGCAAAGATATGTCGTAAGTCAGCCAACCAAACAACTGCGTATGTATTTTTTTTAATCATTTTACTCCAACCAAGGCAGTAAAGCCACAAATATGCAAGGGGTTACTAAATGTGAAAATATATGAGAAATAGAAAATATATTTAAAAGGAATAAAACAATAAAAGAATAGGAATTAAGAAGACAAAAAATAACGATTGATATTGCACTTAAATAGGAAGTAAGAAGCCTAAAGAGGGTTCCACAAGCGGGAAGTGCGAGAGAAGAAAGTGTTAGCATAGAACTTCCGGTTACATCTAGCCAGTTCAACTGTAAAGTGATGAGACCTAACCCAGTAACGCGCTTGAATTCGTAAAGTCAAGTTACCAAACAGAAAAGCCCATCAGAACAATTGGCATGAAAATATTTATAGGAAAGATACATGGAGTTCAGCGTGATTCAGTTCGCTAAATTAGCACAGCAAAATTTCTATGTTCGGATACCCAATAAAAACGTATACAGAAAATCTTTATAAAATCTTTTTTACAACTCTCATCGCCTCCATTCGTTTGATTTTATGAAATTTAAAGGATTTTTGTATCACTCGGGAATAAAGCAAGGGAATAAAGCCACTAAGACGCGTTACTGAGTGTTACAAAATATGAGAAAAATAAAAACAATAAGGCAAGAGAACAATTAAAAGGACAGAAATTAAGTAGACAGAAGATAACGATTGACACTTCATTTAAATTTTTGAAGATTAAAGTTGTCTAGAAAGCAGGAATCCGGAAGAGAGTTCCACAAGCGAGAGAAGAAACTGTTTGCATAGAACTTACGGTTATATCTAGCCATTTCAACTATAAAATAATGAGACCTTGTTGCCAATCAAGTACCGCATTTAAATTCGTAAAGTCGATTTATTAAAGGGGAAACAATATCAGACCAATTGCTTTGAAAGTATTTATAGTAAAGCCTCAGATTTAATAAATGAAAGACTTTTTTACCATTTTAAAAAAATTTTTGAAAGCTTTTACAACGAAATGGCGTCCCCAAATTACGGTTAGATCTAACCATTTCAGCTGTAAAATGATGAGACCTATACGCCAATCTAGTATTACTCAAGCTTCGTTAGAGAATATTGAGATAGAATTTGAGATTAATAAAAGACTTAGTCTATCTAGTGTAAATAAAGTGGTAATATTTAAAGAAGATATTATCAGTTGTTACAAATAAAGGCAAGCCTTTCTAGGATGTTTTATGCATAATAGTTGACAACACGTACCTGCCGTAATAAAAAGTAATTTTAAATAGGTTACATGAGAGATAAACAGTTCAACTTCTTATGAATATTTCGCAAGAATTGTTTGTAACCTTCATTTCAACTATATGAAAATATTTCCTAAGTCCTTTTTTACACAGATTCAACTTCTTTTATGAGCTACATCCTCTCAGGAAGTGAGCGATTATGGCTCTCAACAACTTCCTTCCTTTGCAGATCTAAGCAACATTTGACCCTTTCGCACTTATCATGTCTATCTTCCACGCAACCTAAAATAGTTGTGTACCTTTTAACCACAAAGTTCTTGAAGAACATGGAACTACTTCTCCTTGATGGCGTCATTGACGGTGTTGATATCGGATTCAAAGATCTTGTTGATAACTTGCACCAAAACGACCCTCACAGAGTAATGTAAGGTTCAGTTTCAGATTAGAGGAACGTTAGAAGATCGCTTTCCAGAGATCAGTAAGGTTATCTTTTCAGAACTTCTATATGTTTTTGGCTGAATGCACCATCATAGTTACTCACCGAGCCATCAAAAAATATTGCAAATCAGAATCTTGCATCAAGCATTTGATCCCAGCTTTTTTCCCAGCTTGTAGAAGAAAAGTGCATCATTTTACCCGCCAGAAGCGACGACACTCAAGGCTAAACCCCTGAGGTGGATGGGTCGTCCAGAAGCTACCCTTGACATCAAGCTTTGACTCCGTAAATTATTGGTCCTTTTACCAGTTGAACTCTGAAGTTATTCTCTTCAGAGAGAGGACCTATGATTCTTGAGGTACTTAAGGACTTCCTTGTTCCTCGTTAGCTTTCTAGCTTTCATGGATTCACAATGAAGTACCTTGGCATCCTAGAATGTCATTTAATGTTCAGGTCATCATGCATAGGTATTCTGACGGTCTAACAGTGAATGAAGCTTGTAAGTCCTGACGAGGACCATAATGCTTCGAGAATTACAAAGACCTGTACTAGAAGCCATATCTCTGGAGGACTTTCAACAACAGCAAAATCTAAAATGAATAACACGTGTAACTCAAAGAGAAAATAATAACATAATCAATATGTTGATATTCAACACCACTCGAAAGAAAAGGTTAGGAAGGAAACCCCTAGCAGAACCAGAAAGAGCGATAATAGTTACTGGACTTGATGAATATTTTTCCTGAAAAATTATTTTAATGTAATGATTTTGTAAATTTCAGCTGCTCGATCAATGAATGGCAAAGGTTTCCTTATAATGAAACAACTTATATTACAAGTACCATTAGAAATGAGAGGAACAGATACTACACTTTGATTCAAACCCGATACCAATGGGGTGAAGAAAAGGGTAACCTGAGTAGTACTGGCAGTCCATGAATACCGAAGGTTTCCTTTTAAGGAAATGCCTAAAATAACATAATCAATATGTTGATATTCAACACCACTTGAAAGAAAAGGTTAGGAAGGAAACCTCCACCAGTACTTAATTGCTTCGATGAGTTGGTCCAGTTATTGAACGTAGAGCTCTGCACTCAGTGTTTGGTTACGCTCAGGCATATCGGAAAGAATTATGCCTTCCCAATCCCGCCATACACACATGATGGTCTTTCGATGATGAAGATATTGTTTTGCTCGCGGAGTCGCTTGTTTTTAGGGGCTAAGTCTTTCTTTTTGCCGCTTCACATTGATGTTAAATCACCATTTTTTTTTTTTCGTCAATGACAATGCAGTAAAGAAAACGCTGTTTGTGGAAATATTTAGAGCGAGCAAACTGGCGGTCATTGGAGAGCGCTAATTTTTGTTGTTTTCGCTCAGTGTGTGAGGCCCAAGCGCCGAATTTCTGAACCCTTCCCATTGAATGAAGGTGGTTCACCACAGTTTATTTAATCACAATCCATCTGCTCTGCCAATTCTCTGGTCGTTTGGTCCAGGATTTTTTGTGAAGAAGTTAATTCACTCACTCTTCATCGAACTCAATTAGTCGAACGGTGTGTGATCCGACCTTGAGGTCAAAATACCCATTTTTTGAAGTGCGAAAACAAACGACGGGCGGTCCATTGGAGGCATTGCTCTTTCTACATACACAGCACAAATCTCACGAGCAGTTTCGTCAGCCTTAACACCTCATTTAAATGCAAAAAGGAAAATGGTGGCGAAAATGGTCAGTTTTGCCAACTTGACCTTCCATTATAATGATGTGAAAATATACAAAAATCAATAAAATTTTTAGAAAATCAAAACACTACTTTGTAGAGCAAAATATTCACTTTTAGATAGCAAAAACTTTTTGCCAATGCGTATTATTTTTCTGCGTGTATTTTTAAATTTGAAAAATAATGCTCATTAATTACTCCTCAGTCCAAAACAATATATATATATATATATATGTATATTCCTAGTTTCTCTGTCTCTTCACACACACACACACACACACACATATATATATATATATATATGTATATATATATATATATATATATATATATATATATATATATATATATATATATATATATATATATATATATATATATATATATATATATATATATATATATATATATATATATATAACAAAGGGAGAAATTAACACATCACGAAAAATCCTATAGTAAATCTATTTCAGCAGGTAAGATTATTATCGCATTTTTCGTCATGTGTTGCTTTTGTCTTTGATGTCTATCATATTGCTCTGTATACAAACACATTAAGCTCTTTTCATGGAGCTATCTTTTAATATTTTATATTTTATTTAATATTTTATATTAAAAAGACCTACTTGGATTGTCCTTAGGACTTACGGATTTGGTATTATATTCCTACTCTTTCTGTCTTTTCACACACACACACACACACACACACACACACATATATATATATATATATATATATATATATATATATATATATATATATCCAGTGTTGATTTACTCAGTTTTCTATGTTGGATATTTTTTTTCATATGCAGGTGTCAATATTTGTATAAATCTTTCTCTTCATGTTGCCTTCTGATGGTCGGAAAACACACCAATCAAAACATTGTGATAACCAGCGCAACAAAGATAGAAATAACTGTTTAAATAAACACGCATATCCTGACTGATTCATATCTCAGCCCAGAATACCAATCCGTTCATGTTGTGATGGACGGGAATTGAAAAAATAGAAGCTTTTTTTTTCTCGATTTTCGCTGGGGTGACATTTTTTTCCTGGATTTTTCCCCAACCTGCAAAACAGCTATATAAGTGTCAGTCAAAAAGTAAGTATTGAAGAATATATGTAGATCACTGTCATTGTTTTTTTTTTTTTTTTCAATAAAGTTCATCTAATATAAGGTACGAGAGCCACTCAAGTCAAAGGGTGACTGAATGGGAAGATGAAGATTCTTTGTATTAAAAGAAAACGTAAGGAAGATATGCAGATGAGACTGTGTTGATGACCGTAGCGGAAAGCAAACGCGAAAGCCTCTAAAACAGGGCGATAGAAGAAAGCAAGATAAAATGACTAAGCAACACTTGCAAGAAGGCAGAAAGCATGGTCCTCAGCAAGGGAAAAAAAATCCCAAGATGCGAGTTACGAATCGGAGATATAAGCATCAAGCAGGTGCAGAAGTTCAAATAACGGGGAAGCGTTTTGACAGAAGATGCAAAATATGGCACTGAGATCCGAACAAGCATTGGACTGGACCAGAAGGTAAACAAGGTGCTGAGAAACGGGAAACATTTCGATAGAAACAAAGAGTTCTGGGTTGATATATGATATCCATTCTCTTAGATGGCAGTGAATGTTGGACAATCTCCACATAGATGAGGAAAATCTGGAGGCAGCGGAAATGTGGTCCTACAGAAGGATACTGAAAATTCCATAGACGGAGCGAATAAACAATAAGGAAGTCTTAAAGAAAATGGTAACAGAAGGAAAACTTCCAATCGGAATCAAAAGGCAGCTGTAATTCTGCTATTATTTGTGGATTTTCGGTATTCTTTTAATTGTATGCCGTTATGGGAACCGAAAATCCACAAATAAAAACGACCTTTATACATATATACACTTATGACAAGAATAAATTAAATTCCAGAATAGTCATTGTTCTCTTTTCAAGAGCACTTAGAATCTATAGCTCGCATGTATACCAAACATGTCACTGCAAAAACCAAGTTGTGACTTTTTCCAGAGGATTTTCCCTAGTCAAAATTGTGACTTTTTTTCCTGTGACTTTATTATCCACCATATATATTTTATGTAATTAGTCGAGTTAAAGGTGCAAAACTTCAAAGCGTTTTTTAACAGAGTGGGAAAAATGAGACAGTGTGATCCAAACATTGACTCGAGAAAGAAGTTTTCAAAAGCTAAGCAAGGTAATGAGAAACGGAAACATTTCGTTAGAAACAAAGAAAAAGAGTACTGGGTTGATATATGATATCCATTCTCTTATATGGCAGTGAATGTTGGATCTATCTCCACATAGATGTGGAGAATCTGGTGACAGCAGAAATGTACCGAAGAATACTGAAAATTCCATGGACGGAGCGAGTAAGCAATAAGGAAGTCTTTAAAAAATGGCACTTCTACTATCAGGAATAGACAGCTGAAATTTCTTGGACATATAATGAGAAAGGACGGAGCAAGAGAGATAGCAGAATACAGTGGCAATATAATATAATATATAATATAATACTATAATATAATATCAGTCTTCCTATATGGAGTGAATACTGGACAATCTCCTCACAGATGAATCGAAGACTGGAGACAGCAGAAATGGGGTTCTACAGAAGGATACTGAAAATTCTATAGACGGAACGAATAAACAATAAGGAGATCTTAAGAAAAATGGTAACAAAAGGAACACTTCTACTCAAAATCAATAATAGACGGCTTCTTTATAATGCGAAAGGTGAGCTTGGAAAATTTAACCCTCACAGGGAACATTGAGAGCAAAATTGATAGAGGACGTCAACGAGCCACTTACCCAACGAGTTTGTTTGAATGGACGGCGGAACAGGAGCAGAGTGAGAGGGGCTTAGCAAAAGGAGAAAAAGTACCAAGAGCTACAGGAAATAGGAAGTTGTGGAGAGTTCTGAATGGGCGTGACATATAGAAGACGACGGGAATGAGAGTGATTCAACCCTGTGGGTGTAAGTTGTAAAGGTCTGGGCTGGCAGTACGAGAGAATGGTGTTCATCAGAACATTTGCCATGGACGTAGAGATATACTTACGACTTTGTGTCTATGGCGAAACGGGTGGTAGGGTGGAAAACACGTCTTCCCAACAAGTCTCCGTAAATGGCTTGGAATACTATCAAGGCTAGAACCGGAGGATTGAGCAACTCTAGCCCAGATATGAGATCAATATGTTTAGTTGTTTTTTGTTTTTTTTTTCTTGTTTGTTTTTTTTAATATAGTAGAAAATAATTACCAGGCTGATAGATTCTACAGCCTTCCTACAGTGTCTTAAATTGTGAAATGGAGCATTTTTCTTTTTTACTTTTTTTTTACATATTTTTCAAACTATTTGTTCTTTTAGGATTTACTTTATTACACCTTAATTCTTCAGTTAATGAGTGAATAATCTCATGGCGAGTTCTATGATAATAAAATATTCCTGAGTATGACGATAAACTACATCCGCGTCCAGGGTAAGACGATAAACTACGTCCAACAGCAAGCCTCTGATCAGGAGGTTTTGAGGAGCACCTCTTAATTGCTGGTGTTCCCAGGTCCATCCAGACCCGGGGTGGTAGCACCTGTTAGGGTCCCAGCTATGGGCAAATAGTTAACCCCAAAACTGAGGTAAAAAGCATTATGAAAGTGTAAAAATAGTTTTTAATACCAGAAATAATTTTGAAGAAAAAAAAAACTATTATCAGCAATAAGTTTTTGAAAAAAAATATTTCCAGCAATACATTTTTTTAAAATAATAGTACCAGCTATACCTTTTTGAGGAGGAAAATATTACCAGAAATAGATTTTTGACAAAATATTACCAAGAAAAAAAAGATGTCGGCATTAATTAACCCATTGAGTTTGATATGTCGTAAAACAAAACAAAACAAAAACAAAATCGTAGAAATCCGCCTATCGTATCGTTAAAGACTTGAGCTTAACAACTTTAACAAAATATTGCAATAACAAAAATAAATATGAATGCTGATTGCTATTTTAAGAAGTAAGGGGATACAAGTGAAAAATTTGAAATTGACAACTTTCTCGATGCCACTGATACAGATGTTAAACACTTCTGCCTTTCCTTCATTCATTTTCAGACTGAAACTAAGTTGCGTTTTTTATATGTCTTTTGACATCTCACGCGATCAAAACATAAAACCTGATATCCTAAATGTAAAAAAATGAAAACAAATTGGAAATCCTTAATCTGAAATCCTTTTTAATTTCAAAAAACCACTCCACTTCATGAATTTTAAAAAAATACATTTATTATTTTTAAATCTTCAGAAATCATATCGTCTGAACAAATTTGTTTCGGCTTTTTTAATATCCGTGATCTGGAATATTTAATCTCGATTAAAATGAAGCTGAGCATCGCCAGATTTAAAAAAAAAAAAAAAAACGGAATTGGGATTACATTAAATCTCTTAACATTGGCTTTACAAAGGATTAGCTGGTAAACTAATGGTACTTGTAATGGTAATATTAGGCATTTCCTTAAAAGGAAACCTTCGGTATTCATGGACTGCCAGTATAACTCGGGTTACCCTTTTCTTCACCCCATTGGTATCGGGTTTGAATCAAAGTGTAGTATCTGTTCTTCTCATATCTAATGGTACTTGTAATATAAGTTGTTTCATTATAAGGAAACCTTTGCCATTCATTGATCGAGCAGCTGAAATTTACAAAATCATTACATTAAAATAATTTTTCAGGAAAAATATTCATCAAGTCCAGTAACTATTATCGCTCTTTTCTGGTTCTGCTAGGTGTTTCCTTCCCAACCTTTTCTTTCGAGTGGTGTTGAATATCAACATATTGATTATGTTATTATTTTCTCTTTGAGTTACACGTGTTATTCATTTTAGATTTTGCTGTTGTTGAAAGTTCTCCAGAGATATGGCTTCTAGTACAGGTCTTTGTAATTCTCGAAGCATTATGATCCTCGTCAGGACTTACAAGCTTCATTCACTGTTAGACCGTCAGAATACCTATGCATGATGACCTGAACATTAAATGACATTCTAGGATGCCAAGGTACTTCATTTTGAATCCATGAAAGCTAGAAGGCTAACGAGGGACAAGGAAGTCTTTAAGTACCTCATAAATCATAGGTCCTCTCTCTGAAGAAAAGCTAGGATCAAATGCTTGATGCAAGATTCTGATTTGCAATGTTTTTTGATGGCTCAGTGAGTAACTATGATGGTGCATTCTGCCAAAAACATATAGAAGTTCTGAAAAGATAACCTTACTGATCTCTGGATAGCGATCTTCTAACGTTCCTCTAATCTGAAACTGAACCTTACATTACTCTGTGAGGGTCGTTTTGGTGCAAGTTATCAACAAGATCTCTGAATCCGATATCAACACCGTCAATGACGCCATCAAGAAGTAGCTCCATGTTCTTCAAGAACTTTGTGGTTAAAAGGTGCACAACTATTTTAGGTTGCGTGGAAGATAGACATGATAAGTGCGAAAGGGTCAAATGTTGCTTAGAGCTGCAAAGGAAGGAAGTTGTTGAGAGCCATAATCGCTCACTTCCTGAGAGGATGTAGCTCATAAAAGAAGTTGAATCTGTGTAAAAACAGGACTTAGGAAATATTTTCATATAGCTGAAATGAAGGTTACAAACAATTCTTGGGAAATATTCATAAGAAGTTGAACTGTTTATCTCTCATGTAACCTATTTAAAATTACTTTTTATTACGGCAGGTACGTGTTGTCAACTATTATGCATAAAACATCCTAGAAAGGCTTGCCTTTATTTGTAACAACTGATAATATCTTCTTGAAATATTACCACTTTATTTACACTAGACTAAGTCTTTTATTAATCTCAAATTCTATCTCAATATTCTCTAACGAAGCTTGAGTAATACTAGATTGGCGTATAGGTCTCATCATTTTACAGCTGAATTGGTTAGATCTAACCGTAATTTGGGGATTCCATTTCGTTGTAAAAGCTTTAAAAATTTTTTTTTAAAATGGTAAAAAAATCTTTCATCTATTAAATCTGAGGCTTTACTATAAATACTTTCAAAGCAATTGGTCTGATATTGTTTCCCCTTTAATAAATCGACTTTACGAATTTAAATGCGGTACTTGATTGGCAACAAGGTCTCATTATTTTATAGTTGAAATGGCTAGATATAACCGTAAGTTCTATGCAAACAGTTTCTTCTCTCGTACTTCTCGCTTGTGGAACTCTCTTCCGGATTCCTGCTTTCTAGACAACTTTGATCTTTAAAAACTTAAATGCTGTGTCAATTGTTATCTTCTGTCTACTTAATTTCTGTCCTTTTAATTGTTCTCTTGCATTATTGTTTTTATTTTTCTCATATTTTATAATAATCAGTAACGCATCTTAGTGGCTTTATTGCCTTGCTTGGAGTGAAATGATTAAAAAACATCAAGTGATACAAAAAAATCTTTTTAATTTCATAAAATTAAACGAATATAGGGTGGGTGGGTAAGGATGTAATAAAATACTTTTAGAAAGATTCGCTAAAAACAGAAATGTTTCAGAAATAATTTTTGATTAAGTCTTCATTGGGTGTCCGAACATAGGAGAAGCAACGAACTGAATCCCGCAGAACTAGTTGTATCTTTCCTATAAATATTTTCATGCCAATTGTTCTGATGGGCTTTTCTGTTTGGTAACTTGACTTTACGAATTCAAGCGCGTTACTGGATTGGCAGTTAGGTCTCATCACTTTACAGTTGAACTGGCTAGATGTAACCGGATGTTTTATGCTAACACTTTCTTCTCTCGCACTTCCCGCTTGTGGAACCCTCTTTAGGCTTCTTACTTCCTATTTAAGTGCAATATCAATCGTTATCTTTTGTCTTCTTAATTCCTGTTCTTTTATTGTTTTATTCCTTTTAAATATATTTTCTATTTCTCATATATTTTCACATTTAGTAACCCCTTGCATATTTGTGGCTTTACTGCCTTGGTTGGAGTAAAATGATTAAAATAACATACGCAGTTGTTTGGTTGGCTGACTTACGACATATCTTTGCTGGACAATTTAACGTTGAAATAAAAAAAAAAGTTTTTTATTATTACACTTGAATCTATAATTAAATCTTCGTTCAAGAATTGGTAAATTTTGATAGGTGTCGTCTTCAGGGAGAAATCCTAACCCTGTGTAGGGGAAGAAATTGTTTTATTCTAGGCTCTACCAATGGAGCAGAGTAACGTGCAGCTGCGCCGCTCTGTTAAAAGAGTGTTGTTTGCAAAACCATTAGGGAGAGAGTTAGGATAAACAAGAACAGATATTCTTCATGTTCAAGATATTTTCACCTGTAACGTTTCTATCAGTGTCATAGTAACACACTACCTTGAGTTGCTCTTGGGCATTGTATTTTTCCTATAAATATTTTTATGCCAATTGTTCTGATGGGCTTTTCTGTTTGGTACCTCGAGGCACGGTAGAATAATGGATAGTGGCTCGGATTGAGGAATCGGAGAGCCGAGTTCGAATTCCACTCGAATCCATTACATTCATTTACGTGCTAATACCCTTGGGAAACGTGTGACACCTCCTCTTCTCCCTCCAGCTTTGAGTAAATAGCAGGACAGAATAGGTTCTATAGACTTGGATGGCAACTGGTCTACCGCAGAAAGAAATGGCAACCTACTGCGGGGAAAAATCTGCCTCGTCAGTCATGCATCGAAAGATACATAATCGTCTAAGCGTGTATCACGCATGGCACTGACGCATGGCATTTAAGCGCAGTACTAGATGGGCAGCAAGGTTTTCATTTTAAAGTTGAAAGTGTTAGAATTAACTGTAAGTTCCACGCTAACAGTGTCTTCTCTTACCTTAATAATGTTTTTTTACGCAAACTCTTTCACTCTCAGTAACATATTGCGCCTCAGTGGCTTTACCGCCTTGCTTGGGGTGAAATGATTAAAAATAAAAGGAAATCCGGTTGAAGGAAAGAATGTATGTTCACTTGGTATTCTTCCTGTGACATTCTTCAAAAAATGCTGATTCTGTGCTAGTGAAACCTTTCCTGCTTGTGGGAGGAAATGCCATTATTTTCAAATTCCAGAAAAAGTATCAGAAAAGAGTGACACCGGCTGAGTATTACACAGTAGGAACTAACCAAACAATTGCCAAAGAAGGAATATGGAACTGCAGGAAATGTGTGGATAATTTGATCAAGAAACAAATTGGTTTCATTTTTCCATATAAGTTGTTTATTTATCGGCGAAAAAAGACCAAAAACAAATTGGGCTAAATTGGAGAATGGATTGGCAAATAGTTTTTCAGATGGTTTATGTTGTTTTCTACGAACTCTTCGGACTAATATCCTGATCTTCGTTTACTTTGTCGTGTCCATAAAGAAATATATAAATTTAAAAAAAAAATTACATATTCACTTTTTATTGTGTCAAAAATAATTATAATGAAATAATTATAATTATCATTAATTCACTATTTCTTAACCAATAAGAATCGACCTTTTTCCCGCTCCACACACAAACACGTGACATTCTCACTGTCGGACAAGCAGTTCACACAGATAGGCCATCAAAACGTGCGTCAAAGAAATTTTCGGCTCCACTTCCTTTTTCAGGCTATAATAGTAACATTTGTCTTTTAGCACTCAACAAATATTCGAGGTAAGAAACCCCCCAGACAGTTCTTGTATTTTCCAACTAAATTATATCGCACACATCTATAAAAACATACGACACTATTAATATTATTCGGACTATTGTCCTCATCTTTGTCGCCTTATTTATTACAACGTTGTACGCTCCGGCCTTCTTCAGGTGGTTGGAATGTCCTACTGAACCCTTTATTTCGCTCACTGGAGTAGACTGCTGTAGTTCACGTGCTATGTTTAATGTGTGTCAGTTATCAGTTATATCCTGTTAATTCCCCTCCCCAAATTCTCCACTGCTTTAACCGGGTATTGAACTGGATCACTGGATGTGACCAACGCCTTTATCCACTGTGCCATGTGTCCTTGAGGACATCTGTGTATGAATTTCTGGGTATTATAAACCTAATGTCTTCAGCAAAGATTTTTTACCAGTGCTCATATTGCTATTTTTGCTGTTATCATTGCATGTTTTTAACTATCGCCATTTTTATTACATGATACCTCATCTCAGAAATATAGACAGATTCAAAAACATACGAGTAACAATGTATATACTTTACCTATTCTTTATGTTATCATTCTATCGGGTTCCGATCCATATTTGATCGACATTTGATCCTAAACTGACAATTTTACTCAGTATTACTCTCTCTCTCTCTCTCTCTCTCTCTCTCGTGTCTCCAACGCTACATAGGCAAATAATAAGTAATATTCATTTTGTTGTTTCCTTGTCTTGCTTTTTCTCATTTTCTACGCGTATTTTTGTATGTATAAATGTTAGAGTGGGTATAATTATTTACTCGGAGTTTTAACTCCTCTACAACTTCATTAAACATGAGCTGATTCATTCTTCGCAATTTTTCAGTCCTTCGATGTTCTGTAATTTAAGCTTATCTCGCTAGATCAGTTGCAACTGAATACTGAATTCGATCCACACTAGGTGCCACATACTTTCGGTCTTTTGCCACATCTAAGCTACACTTAGAAAATCACCATTCTTCGTACTTTCATGTGTCTGAAATTGTTGTAACCTAGGGAAGGTTACTGAATCGAAGAATCAAACGAAGGTTGGTAATCAACGATAATACTTAGGACAAGAACAACACATATAAGATTCGCCAGCGGCGCGTAGAAGTGATGAGTCATGCTATGAGTGAGTCAAGTGAATTCCACAATGAATCTCCAACTGCAGGATATCTACCGAGCGCGCCACGCTGTTAGATGTGACACGAGGCCGAATTTAATGTGGGGTATCCGAGCCCGTAGGTTCGGCCAAAAATTCCCCGTATACCCATTATAAGACGGGTCGGGTAGCTGTTTCCCGAGACGAGACTCTGCTCTTCGAAATAGCCTCGTCTGGGGACCCTCTCTGCCCGGAGGTAGAGAGTTTGACCAGTAGAGCTGGAGACAATTCTCCAACTGCAGACCAACATACAGTATTTACTACTGCATTTATGTGAATGGGGGCATACCCATTCTCGTCCGTAGGTATGCTATAACAGGAATTCAGAAATTTCAAGGCTATTTTCTACAAACTGTTTTAATATCGCTATACTTGTTATTTTTATCTCTATGAAGAATCCACCAGTGGAAATGTAACAATGAAAATCCACTGATGAGAATATTCGTTCTAATAATTTACGGAATAGAAAAATAAAACTCAATCTCAAAATTCCAAATATATTTAACTCTAAGCAAGGCGATAATGTCACTATGACGCATGAGTTTACTAGGAGTGAATGAATCTGGATTTCTTTCGTAGATTTTTCCGTTTGGTTGAATATGGCCGCAAGTTTAATATCAGGGTTTTTCCTTTCCTTAGATGGACTACCTTCTTGGCTTTCGATCTCCACCTACTGTTATGGGCCCTTACCCATAATAACATAATGGACTATTCCATACGTAATAAATACTGCGCCTCAAGAGGAAGCAGAGACTTCAGTCTGGGGTGAGTGGTATTTACTTGATTCCCACAAAGTCAAGATGTGACAAAAGGTCGTTTAACGTGGGAGACCCCAGTGTTTCCACTCAAAGGCCACTGGTCAAAATTGGTCATAGCTTGTCCAAGCTGGTCAGAGCCTAGTCAAGGTCCGTCAGAAGTCCGTCAGGAGTCTGTCAGTCAGAGCGAGTGAGTCAGTCAGTCGAGTCAGAGGCAGTCCGAAACAGAGTCGCGTTCAGACAATTACTACTAAGCCTGATTGTTCGTACTAATACTTTCTACTTCTCTGTATATATTCCTGTTTGTAATATATCTGTGTTATTCCATATCCGTGTTCGAGTTCTTCTTTATTGGTTCTACCTTGGACTATCACCGTGGGACAAGGAACCGGACCATAACACCTACACGAAGCAGCTGATTATGACGCGCCAGTTATCCACCTTCGCCAATTCTCCGATTTGGATGTGGACTTAGTTTTCTTAGGTTGTCCCTCTTGTTACCGATCACACATTTTCCTTTCTTACAATTAATTGCTAGTTTTCTCCCCGTTTTCCTTTACTAGCTTGTGTGTTTCTGTGTGTGTGTCTGTTTACGCATGTGTATGGGTGTGTGTGTGTGTGTGTGTGTGTGTACGCTTGTATGTGTGTGTATGTTCATTTTTTGAAAGTTTATCTTTCTCTTTCTACAAAAATAAGTTTGTTGTCACACGTAAATCAGCCAAGTCTTGATAACACTATTAAATGGCAAGCATCGATTTTATCAGTCAGTTAAGTGCCATAAGCAATACACGCTTGGACGATCATGTCTTCTTCGATTCATGAATGACAAGGCAGAATATTTTCTCCCACTTGCATAGTGCACATACCTATTTTTTATAAGTGGACCAGTCTATTTAAATATCGCTAATAGTTTATGAGTGGACCAGTCTACTTTTATAGTGCACATCCTTATTTTTTATCAGTGGACCAGTCTACCTGAATAGTGCACATCCCTATTTTTACGGGTGGACCAGTCTACTTGAATACCGCACATCCCTATTTTTTATGAGTGGACCAGTCTACTTGAAAAGTGTCCAGTCATTCGTGAAGGATTTAATGATTTGGACAATAAAATTATATGGTAATGTTGCCATTGATAATAATAATCACTTCTGTTTTGGCTTCTATTGCTACTTCTGCTGTGGCAGTAGCTGTTAGGACTGCTGTTGCATTTGCAGTTAATAGCGTTATTGTTACTTCTTTAACTACTGTTGCCACTTATATCTGTGCTATTTTTGCAGATGCTTTAGTTGCTTTTTTAGCTGCTCTTGCTACTGTTGCTGTTGTTGCTTTTACTGCTACAATTGCTCCTATGTCTGCGGCTGTAGCTACAGCTGTTGTGGCTACTTCTACTGCAATTCTTGCAGCTGCGACTGCTGTTGCTACTGCAGCAGGTTACTGCTTCTATTACAGCTGCTACTGATGCACTGGCTTACGGCTGCTGATCTCTGTGAAATTAAATCGGTTATGGCAGGAGTTCTTAACCAGGGGTGAATTCCCCCAGGAGGGATTTCCGGGTTTCAGTGGAATGGAATTGTGTTTTTTGAATTACAATACCCTGGAATTCTCGTAAACTTTTGTTGTTTATTGAAGTACGCTTTAGTTTATTTAGCAATTAGTTTTGAATTAAAAAGACATCATGTACGGTGAGCTGGCCACAGGACACCGTCCGGTAGGCCGCCCTACACTACGTTTCAGGGGATGTTTGCAAGAGGGACTTAAAACTCACAGGCAACGACAGGGAACAGCTAGCAGACGATCGCAGGAACTGACGCCATACTGTTCAAGGAGGAGTCATAAAGGGCGGGAAAAAAGGCGAAACCAACTGTTGGAGATCAGAAGAGAAGTAAGAAAGCATAGAGAGCAATATCAGACCTCCATTCTACATTCCAGCTTCATCTGTTACATCGACGGAAGAAGGTGTCATGAAAGGATTGGTCTGTTAAGCCATTGCATTGGAATGTTTGACTAAAGTGGGTGCTACCATTATTTCAAGAGATAAATGGATGCTGAGGAGTATTACTACTGTTACTACTACATTGATGATTTTCTAACTATAGTTTATATTTGGCACAAAGCCGAAAGTATGCGGTACCCAGTTAGGATCGAACTCACTCACTTATGTGCCATGCGTGCGTTGGCGATCGTGTACCTTTCGATATATGACTGACAAGGCAGATTTTTTTCTGTCATTTCTTTTCTGCGTTAGACCAGTTACCATCCAAGTCTATAGAACCCATAGCTAGTGGGTCGGAGATTAAGAAAAGGAGTCATACCTTTCCCAGGGGTATTAACACGTAAATGAATGTAATAGATTCGACTGGAATTCGAACTCGGCTCTCCGATTCCTCAATCCGTGCCGCTATCCATTACTCCACCGTGCCTCGATCTCACTACTCACTCTTAATTGTTCTTTGCCATACAAGCTTGTTAGCCATTACACCACGTCTACTGCTATGAATTAAAACAAATTACTGTACACGTATTGAAGTTTAAAATTCCATCAACATTTTCTATTGCTATTAAATTTGTAAAACTCCTCTATGAAAATAATCCATTTAAATGTATATGTACGAATATACAGTAATATATGCATATTATTTGGAATGCACCTTCTGTGACGGACAGTCTTGGAAAGGTGGGGGGTGACATTCTGACTTATGGTGAAAAGGGGGCATTGGAAGAAAAAAGGTTGAGAAATACGGATTTTAAAGGATTATTAGACTTGTACAGATAAAAACCCCCAGCCATATAATTTATCCGTAAAAAATGTCAGAAAGAATCTGAAAAATAAATAATAAATATTTTCATAATATTTTCTCCTCTTCTATCCAAAGAGAAAAGTAATTCTGATTTATTTAAATTAAATTGCCTCAATATTATGTTTTTAATTTCTAGGGACATCATTATTATTATTAATAAATAAAAATAAAATATAAAATACAGTGTAACCCGGATATAAGAGACCCGGATATAAGAGTAACCCGGATATAAGAGAGATTTTCTCTGGTCCCAAATTAGAGCCTGTGTTAATGTATATAAAATAGACCAAACCCGGATATAAGAGAAACCCGGATATAAGAGACTTCGTCTCCGGTCCCGACAACTCTCTTATATCCGGGTTACACTGTAATAATAATAATGAATATCATAAATAAAATAAAATAAAACAAATAACATTAAAATTTTGTTTAAAATAAAGCCAAAAAAAAAAAAAAAAGAAAAGTTATCCCATAATGCAGCAGAAACATTTCCTGTCTGAAAACGGACTTACCGCCTAAAGACGCTGAATTCATTCTCTAAGTTACTGACCATTGGAAAGTCAAGACGTCCATCTCCTCTTATCGGGACTTTGCTTGTTGTAATACGATGACTTCTTTTTATTACAGGCAACCTTAAAACACTTTTAAGTAAAATACACACACACACACACACACCAGTACCCCAAAATAAATAAATTGTATGATTATAATTTACAAATGAGCATTGCTCTGTATGTTTTTTTTATTCCTGTGAACACGAAGCTATTTCTGCTCGTATGACGTTGAGTGACGCCACAATTTCATTATTCGACGAATTATCAACATATCTTTTATTTTATTTTTTTTTTATTTATATTATTTTATTTTATTTTATTTTATTTTTATCCACAAATTTTCTTCACGGTGTCAGAAATAAAATAAAGTTTGGTTGGTGAGATTCGATCTCATAAACCGTTTGGGTTGTTTTCTTTCCTCCTTTTTTTTTTTTTCTTTTTTTTCTTTTTTTTCTTGATACTTTGTAGGATTATCCCAATTATTTGCTTGCCAGAGAACTTCTCTTAACAGCCGATAGGTGTCGTTGTATAAAGCAGTATAAAAGAAAACAAATATAAGTATTTTTTTACAATAAGGTTCACCCTGTACAAGGCATGATGGTCACTCGAGGTAGAGTGTTACACTAAAGGCAGTTTATGCAAATAGTCGAGTAAGACAGGTTAATGGTTTTAGTGATCGGGGAAACATAGGCTTGGGAGTCGGTTCCACAGAGCAGTGGTTTGCGGGAAGAAGCTGTTCGAGTGGAACTTACTTCTCACAAATGGAAGACAAAGGGAATGAAGGTGGTTCGCTACAATGGGCGTGGTATGGTGGGTTGTAGCCTTGAAGGTTACAACTGGTGGAACTAAGAAATGTAGTTCGTCTGAGTAATATCCACAGAAGTAGCATTTACATTTCAATATATCACTTCGAACGTTATTTTTAGTGGGTACCCGTGTTTGAAATAGACGCCCCGTTTTTTATTTTAACCAGTTTGTATTCTTGTCTATTGGCCTGCGCAATCAAGAAATCCTAAAAAAGAGAATGCCCTCTCCGGCTGGACTCGAAACTGCGTCCAGATCTTTGTAGGAGAAACCACTGTTTGAGGCGGTGTCCTTTAGACCGTGCAGCTCGGCCACAGGGGGCCTAACAGCTTGAGCCGTCTGAAGTACGCCGGATCAAATGGGGGTTTCTCCTACAAAGTGGGGAGCGCAGGTTCTAAATTTACCGGAGAACACATTTTCTTTGCTTGGATTCATCGACTTCCCAGGCCGATAGATGTAATGCCCACTGTTTAAAATAAAAAGGCGTCTATTTCAAACACGGATATCCACTAAAAATAACGGTTGAATTAATTTAAAGATGTCGGATAAAAATATATCCATTAATTCTTCAGAATTTGCCTTATATAGACAGACAGACAGAATTTGGGGCGGGTAGAACGGAGACCAACGTGTTTTAGTGGACTCGGCAGTTTTCAATCTGCTTGTTTGAATCATCTTCAAGAAGCGAGAGCAAGAACTAAAAGATCAGCCAATCTAATAGTGATCTCATCTCACAATCCTCACACTTGCTCCATATGTGGCCTCCTTTGTAAATCACTAGCGGGTCTTAAATGCTACTTAAATTATCGCACAAAATTCCATAACTGAATCAACTAAGCTGTCAGATCCTCATACGTCGAAACCGACGGGAGAGAGTCCATTATATATATATATATATATATATATATATATATATATATATATATATATATATATATATATTTTGTGTGTGTAAACATTTCAGATAGAGTATATTTGCAAAAAGGACAATATGAATGAAGACAAAAGGAAAAATTATCTTAGAGGTGTTTCGTCCTCTGGCTGACTTGTACAAGGCAAATGCGAGGATATTATTTGTATTTATATACAAGAGCAAAATGTTATTGGCTTTTCAAAAGTTTTAGGTATAGAAACGCTCATAAATAGGGGCGTGATTATAATTATGGACAAACACACACACACACACACACACACACACACACACACACACACACACACACACACATATATATATATATATATATATATATATATATATATATATATATATATACTGAATCAGTGCAGCAGATCATTATTCAAACATATATTGTTAAATATAACATACAGTGAATGTCTATTATGTTTGATCATGAGCCGTTCTAAGCTTCGTATAGTGGTTTTAGTTATGGGAGAAAATATAGACAAAAACTGTCCAACTTAGAAAGCTTAGATCAAGGAACAGCATAAGAAAAAAAAAGATTCAAATTTTCGTTTTTTAATCATTTATTGATTTCGTTTTTAAATTTTTGTATCTCTTTTATGACCTTGCGTTCTTTTGTTTCTTCTTAAATATTATCTCCAGCGAGTAATTGTCTCATTTTTGTTGATAAATATGTTTGTCTATAATTATAATTCCACCGCTATTCATATTCCTAAAAAGATTGTGTCATTTTGGTAAAAATATCTGTTAAAATTGATATCAGTGTTATTTTCATTTTTGCGCAATTTAGACGACAATTTATCCAGCGCACCCTCTAGGATGATTCCATGACTAATATATCCACAAGACATAATTTTACTCGATCTTGTCAATAAACTAAATAACGTCGAACCCACAATACATTTATTTTACCTTTGAATCGGAGTCTAACATTTTACCCTTCCTAGATATACTACACCCAACAACGAACTTCTCAAACCAACATATTTATGTATGATCTTAGAAAAAATATCATTTTAACCTTTAAAAATAAATTAATTAAATAAATAAAGTAAAATAAAAGTACATAAAAATTAAAGAATAAATAATATTTTCATTAAAAAATCAATCACAACATTAACTCATTTCCGTTCAATATGCTGAAAAATTATGCCACTTCGCGTCTTCCATAGTTTTCCTTTCCTTTCCACAGTTTTTAGAATATTTTAGAGTGTTGTGTAATTCAAAATTTGAAGACTTTATAACGTTATTTTATTTATTTATTTGCACGTTACTTCTTTACATAAATACAGGTTTCTAAATCAAATTTCCTAAATGGCCTTGTTAACAATCCTCAAGGAACGAAACGCATTGGTATAAAAGATTTTCCTCTTGTATTTTCTTTTATAAGATTGTAGCGGTTGCTATGATTTTCCACGCCCACATTTTATTCGCTTGCGATTGGCTAATAAATCATTACTACTTTTATATAGGACAATTTAGCCATCGCAGTCGTTTCTTTGAATCCTTCGTTTTTGAGCTTGTTTGCTTGTTCTGTTAGTACGAGTATAGTGATTGGTTAATTTTTAGCCAATCACATACTTTAATGCAAGATTAAGTTTCCCCGCGTTGCCGTGGGAGCCTACCCTTTTTTCTTAAAAGGGGCGACTTTTCACAAGTCGTCTGTAAGATCCCGTAAGATTACAGCCTTCAGCACAAATCCACGATCTTACTCATCACATTTCAAACGCACACACAGTCACAGAATTTTGTAATATAAACTTACATTTCTCTCTGTGACGTTTGCCAAGTTCAATCAACCAGAACTCTGTTGATTGAAACCATTCTATAACACAACACATTTTTAATTAATTGTATTCTTGTGTTATTTATTCTTAAAATGCATACTTTCTCTAATATTGATTTCTGAACATTTTTCTCTCAAGAGAACTTTCTTCGAACAATCATACTTATTATAAAACCCAGGTTGTGTGTGTGTGTGTGTGTGTGTGTGTGTGTGTGTGTGTGCCCGTTTATATATTGGATCGGATTTCCTACATTTTTCAACCGATTTCAACAAAACTTCACAGGACTACGTAAAATTACCTTGCGGCGGTTCTGACAGCGCCAAAAATTGGAAAAACACAATTGTTTTTGCACGAAATCAATTTGAAAACACGATTAAGAGGCATCGCTGTCGCGTGAATGGAAGGTGGACAACTCATATCGAGTTATACTTATTATAAAACTCAGGGTGTTTGTGTGTGTGTGTGTTTCGTTTATATATGGGATCGGATTTCCTACATTTTTCAACCGATTTCAACAAAACTTCACTTTTTTTTTTGGTGGTAGTGTTTCTTATTGTCTTGCACACTTTTTTCTTTATTTTTACATTCAGAATGCTTTAAAAATTCCATTTACAAGACAATTGTTTATAATAAAATTCTATTCAATCGGTAAACTCATAACGATTGAAAAACAATGTTTTTGTTTGAGTTTGGGTTTGACCAATTCGTAAAAAAAACAAAAACAAAACAAAAACAAAAAAACAACTAATTAAGACATGCGTGACCGTCAACCTTAAACAATAATCTTTGTCAATTTTAATTTTCAGTCTTTACGATGGTCGATACTTGATCTTACTGTTACATCCCCGGGCAACGCTGAGCTCTACTGCTAGAAATCATTCTACAGTTAAATGGGAACAACTTCTTTCCGTTAATCTATACAAAAGTGTATATATAAAAGTGTAGAAAACCGATTTCATTCTTGGGGACGGTTAAATTAAAATATTACAAACTTTCAACTTAGAAATATTGATTACCTAAGGAATTGAAAGTGACAAATTCTTCACGTTTTATGAATCGCTGACCACTCGTATCCGAGGATGCTTACAACTGGGGCGGCTAGCCAATCCCTGTTGAAGATGCCTGCTCAGGTACATTTATGTTTGTTCAACACCCACAGAGCCCATCTGTGGCTTATACTGAAACTATACTGAATAGACGTTAGTTACACAACTTCTGGGGTAGAGAGCATATTATTTAGCATGATCAACATTCTGAATGAGGCCAGCACACTTAAACTCACGGTCATGATGACTTGCGGCATCATGATAGCTCAATCATTGATGGCTCCCAAAAAGTTCCGTCTAACCAATTTCACTGCTAAGTCTTGAGTCAACCCTTGGCATGACTTTCAGGCACTTTCTAAAGGTACCACACACTGGGATTGCCTCCCCGAGACTAGTAACATCAAGAAGTCACCTTCCTTACAAATCAACCATGGTGAGATTCAAACCCAGGTCTCATGGTCAGAAAGCAAACACTCTAACCACTCGGCCATATACATACATACATACGTGTATGTAGTGAATTAGTTAGGCAGATGGCAAAATAGTTGTAATGGCAGTAGGAAGATTGCATTATACCATATTACCAAGTATTGACAGCTTACCTATTTGTGACCAGTGAAAACTGGCCTTAAATCTCATAGATTTTATCTAAGTACATATATTGACATTTCGACAGGTATTATCCTGCAACTAAAAGGGGATCTAATGTGTTACTGTTCATATTATTATTCCTGTAATTGTTTACTTTTTTAGGGTAAATTTAACACAAAGTTTGTTTTAAGGTGGGTCCCATGTGTAGAGTGACCCAAACTGTCAATATCTTATGACTAATGCCATGGCAATCTCTTTAGTTCAATAGAAAGGTAGTTTCAGAGAAGGAATTTTTAAGGATTAGGTACATTTTGTGTTATCTCCTTTCCGAAGATGAGCAAATCAGAATTTGGCATAGGAAACTTTATGTTGAATCAATCATTATTTGCTGCACTAAGCTTGATTTGCGATCTCGACACAGAAAAGAGTGTAAGAATATACACGATGGACTACACTCCGTCCATATAGAAATACCATGATAGAGCAAAGCCCTATCGGGTTCTGTCACCTACAAGAAAGAAATATCTGCTTATCTGCTTTATCACCTACAACTTGATATACAATATGTTCAACATTTCAACCCTCTCACCAATTAGGACTTAAATCCACAAACAAGGTAAATATCAACACAACTACTAAGAAACAATAAACTAAAGTTTCTATATTGCCTACTTTGTTCCCCAATTCCTTACTCCATGAACATAATCATTTGAATAAATACAAGACTAGTTTGCTAACCATTCCTCAAAAGCACAACATTAATTTGTACAAATTTCTAAACTTGGTGTTTTTTGAAAGAATTTATTCAGGCCAACATTTGGAATTTGGGTAAAAAAACTGAATCACTCGCCAAATACTAATTATATTGTCCCATAAAAGGTAATAGAGTATTATAGAAATTATCTCACTTGTTGAGTATTGTGGCATGTGGGGGCTTCCTTACTTTGTTTGATTCAGCAGTAGTAGCAATGGAAGTAATCAGTAGGGTAGAACCAGAAGTTCCAGAATCCCTCCACCCACCCAACAAAAAAAAAATTGATGACCAAGCCCTATTTGGTGTCTTTTCCACTTTTCCCTTTCAATAGCCTTTACCTTCAAACCCTAGCTCAAAGGGTTACTCACAACCCTTGCTGCAGAAGATACATGGCCCTGTCCTGGAGGAAGCTTGACTTCAGATTTCTCATTCCTCCCATGGGAACAGTCAGAGAAATCTCCCTTCAAGGCACCTAGCCAAAAAAAAAATGCCCAAAACCTTTTCTACAGAAGACTCATGCCATTCCTATCAGTTTCACACTCAGATTTCTCATTCCTCCCATGAGATCAAGTGGAGAAATCTCTCTCTACAAAACATCTACTCAAGAACCTTGTTAGCTGTGAAACCCCACCTTTTTTCCTGCAAAATATTACTGTTTTTTCACTCTCTTTTTCTGAGGGACCCCAAAATAAAAAAGCTGATGACCAGTTCTTTTGAGCCTTGGGTTTTGTTTATTCCACTGTCACTGATGAGCTCACACGCAAACACACACATAACCAGGAAAAACTGCTATAATATTTTCAATATAAAATATTTCAAATTCAAATTGAAATATCGTAGCATGTAGTAGATTCCAATTTTTGATCAAATTTATGAACCCATCAACTATATCACAGCACAGAAGTAGAGATAATTATGCAAATTAAGCATTGGTGATACTAACTGATAACAAGTAGAAAGAAATACTTTTATCTCTTATACTGTGGTGTGCAATGAACTCGTCTATGTAAATATCATTTTATGATTAGTAATCCTTAAGCCTTTTGAGAATCAGCAATGTCAACCTTAGAGAGAAACTTGAAATAAAAATCAAATATCTGTCTAATCCACATACACTGAATCAAATGTTAGCATCTTTCTGTCTAAAAAATGAACCTAGAAAACATAACCTTTCAACTTGGGAAGAAGACAAGTATGCCAAACCCAAATCCTTGTTTAATCCCTCAATGAAC
Source organism: Acanthosepion pharaonis (assembly GCA_903632075.3). NCBI lineage: Eukaryota > Metazoa > Mollusca > Cephalopoda > Sepiida > Sepiidae > Acanthosepion > Acanthosepion pharaonis. The sequence continues at coordinate 20,518 of CAHIKZ030000912.1, read as the reverse complement.
TTATTTTGAAAATAAATTTCAAATCCGATCCCACCTTTTCCTCTCAGCTGTTGAACGAAGATGCCAAAAATGTACATCCAATGTCATCTGTGTTATGAAATGGGAGGTTGAAGTGTAATTGCAACTGGAAATTATTATTGATGTCCCTGATGGTTTTCTTATGGTTGTTAAATTGAAGTCAGAATTCTGTTTCCGTTTTTCAACATAATGCCCTTGTTTGCACTTGTAGCAGAAAAGCAAATATACAAGATTTTAACTATCACAATTCAGAACCAGAGATTTGAATATTACATGAGTGCTGGGGGTGGGGGTGAAACTGCTATCAGTGATATGTCTACAGACTTGGCACCAGGGTTAATTCCAGGTCATATTCCCTAGGTGACGTGGTGAAAAATGTATACTGGATGTGGTTAAGACTATGTATAGGTTAGGGTGTTGACGTCTAACAGGAAGTGGGTTTTCGTTGAATATTTTTCTAATTGTCTGATCAAGTTTTAAATACTGGAAATCTTTCGTTAAAATATGGAAAAGCTTGTGAATGTTATAATTAAAAGACTATGGAAATTCTGTGATTCTTCTTTTTTGTTTCATAGTTTAGAAGGTTGTTCCTATTTTGTTTGGAAGCCTTAGTAATTGATTTTTTGATAGTTTTAAGTGGGTAATTCCTGTTGAAAAAGTTTAGTTTTTCCTTCCACTTGTGCTGTTAGGCATCACAGGGAGGCAGAGTCATCTGTCAGTGGCAAGGCGAGTGGCCTAGAGGAAAGATATCTTGTGGGCTCTAAGAGTGTCTGCCACTGAGTCATTCCAGCATCTTCTTGGTCTACCTCCTGCTCTCCAGCCAGAGTACCTGAGGGTATATGCTCATAGGGCTGGTTGGTTCATAGGCATACAAGTGATATATCCAAACCACTTAATCCGCTGTCATTCAATGTGCTGTATGATTGGTATTGCTCCTACCATGTCTCTTATTGCCTCATTCCTGATCTTGTCTCACCACATCTTGTTCAATGCATTCCTCAGGCATTTCATCTTACAAATCATCAGTTTTCTCTCAAGGGTTTTTGTTAGGGGCAGTGTCTGGCACTGGTATGTCAGCGTTGGTAGGAAAATGGCATTGATGAGATTTGTCTTGATGCTCATGGAAATGCTAGGATGTTTTAGAAGTTGGTAACTGACTGTGTTGGCTTTCTGAAAACTGGTCTCAATTTCTCTGTGTAGTTTACCATTTTCAGTAAATATGCTGTCCAGATATTTGAATTCACTGGTTTGATTTAGCTGAGTCCCATTGATGTCAATATTCAGTTTTTCTGATCTTTTACTGATGGTCATACCTTGATCTTATTGTCAGTAAGACGGAGGTCATGACCTCTTAAGAAAGTGACTGAAAGACTGTCCTATGTATATTTCGTAAGCCTCATTAGTTTTATGCATACATATTAGCTATAGATAATTGAGTCTTTTAGGTGGGTGGGATGGTGGCTATTGAAAATCAGGTAGCGATGACCATTTGTGGGTTTGGTGTATATTGTGATGAATATGTGTTTGTTATTTATACCTACCATTACATCCAGAAACGGAATGGTGGAATATTCAAATGTGAATTTGATGGTGTAATGGAAACTGTTGAGGATTTTTTTAAGTTCTCGGAGACTGTTCTCTCCATGTGTCGATATAAAGATGATATCATCTATGTATCTGTGGCTATGTAGGGGTGCTAGGTGGTAACTACTAAACATATCTCATTCCAGGTCATCCGTGAATATGTTTGCATAACTGGAAATCATTTTCTTTCCCATCACTGTGCCTCTGATTAAGAAAATAGTGCCCGTCGAACTTGAAATTGTTGTATGTGAGTATGAATTGTATGATGTTGGTGATGTTCTGTCTAACGTAATAAACCCTGCCTGTTGCAGCTATGTCCTGTCTCCCCGGTGGTTCTGGCCGAAAAAGGAATCCACCCGATCTCCCCCCGGTGAACTGAAGGAACCACCACTATTCGCCACGTTGTGAATTCTTGATCCGAACAGCAGTGTATCGGTCTCCCCAGAACGGTCCGGTGGGAAGGGGAGGAAATGGTTGGTTATTACGCTGAAAGGAAATCACTATTCATGCAAAAAAAAAGTTTCTTGTCGTAGCCGCAAAGACATGAAAAAAAAAAAAATAAGCAACTCTTTCGGTTCCTGTACAAAGAGCCCTTTTTAGGCCACTGTTTTTATGTCACTACCGAAGAATTTACACGAGTACAAAATTATTTAACTGGGTTCACTCGTTTGGGGTCGGAAGTGAGAGAGAGAGAGAGAGAGAGAGAGAGAGAGAGAGAGAGAGAAGGAAAATTTCTGTCTAAACAATTTCAGCTGATCTAAGGGAAGTAATTCGGGGATCTTCGTCGGAGTGTGTAATTATAGCAGTTTGGTTTCTCAGCTTTGTTGGCAAAATTAACTGGTTTCATACAGGGTCTGTTTCTATTTCTGGGTTCGGATCGGACCTCTTGGGCGCGTGACAACCAACCAACCGGACCAGCAAATTCCAACAAGCCGTCTCTTCCCCGTTTCTGCAATCTGACTAACTCAAGCGTGCGGGCAGCTTATATAGAGAGAGGCAGAGCTAAACTATCTTCAGGCACCGCCCCCGAATTTTAATATGCAAATCGCCTTTGACCACCATGCAAGCTTTTCCGATCCCCGAAATCCAGCGAGAACCCAGTTTTCAAGAGATACTAAAATCGAATTCGGACATCCTGCTGGGTCTTCCGCAGACAACGTCTACTTGAGTTTTACCAAAACCACTTATCCCGTCTGGTTGAATTCCGCCATTCAGACCACCCAAAAGTCCAATTCGCCATTTATCACAAACTTTAACGAATCCGGTTCTTAATAGTCTTGAATTATTACATGTAATTAACTAATAACTCAACTCCAGAAACAATTATTAAGAGAAAAAAAAAATAAAAATAAAAATAAACTTATTTCTGGAATTAATCCGGAATCCCTTCTACCCAAGTAATTAGCACCTTCATCCTAATTCTTTAGCACTGTTGATTACTAAATCCACCTCGGGGGGGGGGTCTCTCTCTCTCTCTCTCTCTCTCTCTCTCTCTCTCTCTCACATCCTGTGTGAAGTGTTCCTCTGACACATAAAAAATTCTTGAAGGCTAGAATCCCTCCTCATGTGGTATTTTAGAATACTAGGATGTCGCATCAATGGTGAACTGTTTGGTAATTTATTTATATGTTTCAGAATTCTAAAGAAATGGGTAGTGTGTTTGATAAGTCGGAATTGTGGGTAGTAGAGGTTTGAGGACTTGGTCAATGTAATCTGAAATGTGTTGTGTCAGGGTACTGATTCCTGAAACTATCGGTCAGCCGGCTGGCTGGCTAGATCTTGAGAGATTCTATCAGTTCCCACATCTTGTGTAGGTTTCTGCTAATGTTCTCTATCAAGAGGTTGGTTTTTGTGTCTGTGATTACTTTTGAAAGTTTTTATAGTTTAGGGATAGTGTAGAATGCACCTGGTTTTGCTTTTTCCATGACGAAAGCCTTAACTGCTGTCTGTGTACTTTGGTCTAAATGGCTAATCAGAGTGTTGAGTTCTAATGTGAAATGTTTAGTGGGATCAGGTGTGAGTTTTTCGTAAAAATGTTTATCATTGAACTGATTTTCTGCTTCTACAACGTATTTTCTTCTGTCTATAATGCTGATTAAACCTCCTTTGTCAGCCTGTTTGATGATTATGTCTTTGGAGAGATTTTATGACTTTTTCTTTTTGCCTGGTTATGTTGCTATTTTGATGGAGGTTGTTTTGTATAAATTTGTCCAGGTGGGTCCTGGCACTAAATTTACATATTATAAGGAGCACACGTGGACCAGTTTTCATTTTAATCATATATATAGATATACAGATATTACCAACATTTAAAAAAAGTGCTGAAATGAAGGGATAATCATATTAAAGGGACATAACTTATTGTTACGAAATTGCGTTATCTCCCTTACATTATTTTTATTTTCATCATATTTCATTACAAACAATTTCTAAGTGATACAAATTTTTATTTAAACTTATGAATAAATAAGTAAATAAAATAAATAAAAATACTTTCACAGATTATAAACACTAGTTTTTATACAAAATGATAAATATTTCATGTGTGCCCTGAGAAAAAAAAAATAGACCAGATTGTATTCAAAACAATAACATCTATTCACTGGCTACCTTACCGTTTGCAGTCAGTTGCCGAGAATTTGTTAGGACTCGAGCAGACTTGTTCTATGAAGGGATGAACAATTCAGAGCAACCTTCATCTGATCTGCACATGTAAAAGATGATCAAGCTGCGCTGATCAATTTAGATCAGTCCAAGACATTCGACAGGGTCGACTATCAGTACCTGGCTGCTTTTCTGCAGGCCGCCAGATTCAAACCCGACTTCTGCAAATGGATCAGCCTCCTGCATCGCTCCACCAGTGCTGTGGTACAGGTGAACAGAAAGCGGTCGTGCACTTTTTGCAGTGTTGTCCGCTGTCGCCCATACATTACACTTTGGCATTTGGAGCCCTCCTTACCATCATGTGGATGGTATTTCTGCCGCAGGCATGTTGGTTCCAACCTGCCTGGAATAACTGCAAAACACTTTCCCCCCCCAATTTTTTGACTTCAAAGTGATGCCCATACAAAATTCTAAAATCTTTCTGCCAAATAAAACACCGATGCCTCTCGTTCAAAAGGAAACAGTTCTGCTCAGCTAAATTAGTGGCATGGTGTTTCAATGATCACCAGCGAGTTTACCCATTTGGTAGGTTCGCTGACTGATTTTTGATGATGTCAATTTTGGTCATTCTCTAGTTATGCTTTCAGCTTATTTTTCACTACAAAGGAGATCTTTCTGGAAAGATTGATCACAGGGGGGAATTGATGGGTCAACAGGTGTATTGTCCTCAGAGTTCCAATTGTACCTGGTATTTTCCAAGGAATTCTGGTAGATTTACTTTGATATTGAAAGTCTTCTTCATCAGTTGAAGTTTCTCACAGGAATCAACACCAAGAAGTGCTTGAGAATTTGTGTCACCTATTATAAACTTAGTATATATTTCTATTTATCGAACTGACTTTTGTGAATGACAACAGCTGGCGAAGTGTCCTTTGCTGTTGTATTTGGTACATTACCTGTTGTGTGCTGGACATCGTTCGCGTAATTGGAAAGTTGCACAGAATTTCAAGGAGTTTATGTAGGACTGTTTGCCGTATTTTTTGTCATATTTGTCAGCGTTTTGGTGAGTCTGCTGAAAGCGTGTTCTACGTCTTTTCTTATATTTGTGTTTTAGGAGGGAAATATCTCTTTCTGGGGGAATATGTGTGAGTTCTTTAACTTGCCTTTTCCTTTCTTTGGCAGCCTGTCTAGCTTGAATTGCTTTCATCAGTGTTAAATCCAGTTCCCTGGATTATTTTATTTTATTTTTTTTATCATTTCACCCCAAGCAAGGCGGCAATACCGTTAGTATGCAGGCGGCTCCAGGGAATTAAAGTGAAAAAGAAGACTGAGAAAATGGAGGATTGATGAAAGGACAGAAAATGAACGGGATTCAAGAAGATAGAAGATGGTGACTGACGATAGATTTAAATCTTTGAAGATTTTAGCTACCAGGGAAGCAAAGAAACAGAAGAAAGTCCACAGGTGGGAAGTACGAGAAAAGGAATTGTTTTCATTCCACTCCCCATTTCTAGAGTTTTCATGTCAAGTTCTTATTTTAGTACTGTTCACTTAGTGTTCACCCCATTCAAGCTGTTGTTTGCTGTAACAAAAGAGAAGCTATGATGAGTGCACTCAAGCATGACAAACAGCAACAGGAAACATTTCTATATTTTACAAAGAATTCTTAGAAAAGAAATAAATTCCAGTGATCGGCAATTCTGTGGGTGGGAATCCCTTGTCGATGAAAGATGGCAGAGGAGAATATACAGATTCTTTCAAACTGACAGAAAGGCAACAGGAGCTCAAATAACGGATGTTTATAGAAAATTATCCCTCAACGCACAACACAACGAAAAGTGAAGCAGATGAGCAACAGCATCAGAAGAGCATGTGGGATGCGCCCTTGTCAGCACGTCATCAGTCTTCTTTGTAACCGCCTTTTCAAACCTGTTAATAAATTAATAAATGACCCATCTAATTCTTACTATTCGATATAACTTGAACCATACTCTCACTTTGTAACGGTCTGACTAATCACTAACAAACTCTAAACAGGCAATGTTCAAAATAAAGAAGTGCAATAAACAGTTAACCGTATAAACCATATCTTTGCAAAAATTTAACCCAAACCCTATAAGCGGTGGATTTTGACATGTCGAAGTTAAATTCAAAAGAATTATATAACAATAAAACTTTGAGATTTTCATTGGCTGGTGTAAAAATTCTTAAGAATAAATAAATCTTTGAAACAAATATGAATTTTCGTCATTCTAAAATCCTATGAATATTCGATATTTAATAAACATAGTTTTGCACAGTACACGCAAAATATACGTAACTATTTAAATCTTCAACTGCATTCGTCTAATCTACACAAAAGACGTATTAAAATAGTTTTATTCAATTAATAAATGAGATTTTTTCACCAGAAATTATGTATGTGTACCTATTTAGAAAATAGCTTGCTGAAATAATTTTATAGTGAATGTCCGAGTTGAAAGTGCTTACACCATTTCCTGAAAGAGGATTAATATGTTCCTCGGCGTAGTTAATCAGACACATAGTTTGTGGTTTCAATTCCAAAGAGACAACCCTTCGACTTCAATTATTAGGCAAGAGTCGTCAAGACAGTGAAGATGGGTCTGTGGTAAGATCTCGGCTCACGGAGTCTATGATTGGAGGTTCGTGCCCGATTAATGGCTATGTTACATTTTTTTTTCTTGCAACAGACCATGCCAACATTAGGTTTATAAGTCAATAAAAATCTGTTCGCCATCGGGCCGTACCTTGTAGGGTAGCGGTATGTTTGAGATAAAATAGACTTGCATTTAGAGGTTCAATTCCAGCAAGACTCCCATTCCCATGTTTAGTTGTAATACAGGAACTCACTTATTCCTGTGCGTCCGTTAGAGGGGGAGGGTCTTCCTGGTGTTGGATTTGCCGTTTTTGGCAAATCCAACACCGGCAACTCCCGCCCCCCTCTAATCGACGTGCTCAAACTCGCAAGAAAAACAGGGGACGGCTTTTCGTTCAGCTCAACTCCGTGACCTACTTTAACCTACAATATTCTTCACGTGACATGTTAATAAATTTCAACCAATCCAAGGCTTTCAAGTTTGATTGACCGACTTCACACTTAAATTCGTCTTCTGAATGTGGACGGTTCATGTTAACTTCATTCCTACATTAGCTGTTTGAAGTATCAGCTTCCGGTGAATGTTACAGTCGGCTGATAAATTTTATTTTGTTGGAATTTGGTAAATGGTGAGTAAAAACTTCACAATTACACAAGCTGAGAGAGGCAAACTTGAATTGGAAACAGGTAGTTTCGTATACTGAGAAAGACATCTAGACAACTTAAGGTAAGATACAGTGTTTCTGTCTTATTTAGATCTCTGCAGAGTGGTTCATACATTATTATTTTATTTTAGTTTTTAGTTTCAACACAATATTATACAATGTATTTTAAATGATTTTAATATTTAAACCATTCAGTATTTTATTATGTTTGAAACAATATATAGTTTAAAACGAATTAAGTTTTCAAATTGCGTTAATTTATTAGTTTTCTGATTTGCAGCACATCTTTTGAGTTTCGTAATTTCGTAATTCATTTCACTTCCGTGTTTCATCGACCCTACGTTTCAACAGTCTTGTTTAAAAATCATCCTTCAAATTTAAAAAGTTTTTATTAATTTTCTTATTTTTTATTACGTTTAAATATTTTCATTTTGGTAAAATTTATTTTACTTTTAGTCTCATATATAAAACGTAAAATTTATTTTTTTTAAAATTTAAATATTTAGGCCCCTAATTTTGTTATTTATTTTTTTTTTTTTAGAAAAACTTTTTTTTACTTTTTTAAAGAATGTTCAGTATTTATATAAAAAAATATTTTTTTTTTTTAAAATTTAATTTTTTTTGGGTAAAAAAAAGGGTAATTTTCAACTTGAAAAACCCCTTTATTTTATTTAAAACATAATTTTAATTTCCTTATTTTTTAAAAACATTTTCTTTTCATTTAAAATTAGTTTTCTTTTCTCTGTTAATTAATGTCTCCACTAATTCGCGTGATAACTAAGCTCTAACCTTTTTTTTTTTTTTTTTTTTCATAATGAATTTTAAAAACAAAAATTAAAAAAAAACTTTCTTTAAGCATTCATTTTAGCTTTAATTGAAAGCTGAAGGCTACAATAAATTTTATTTACTATTTCCACTTTCCAGTTTTAAAAAACTTTTCATGCAGTCAAATCTGTTTAGTGTTACAGAAGTTATTGATTGGAATAGGGGCTTTTCCAGTAAAAATATATATATATATATATATATATATATATATATAAGATCTTCATAGCAATAAAAAAAAATTATTGCAATTCATTTTTTTTTTTTTTTAAAAAGAATCAAAAATACGATATTTTTCTGAAACATTATTTATGGAAAATTATCAAATTTACAGCTAAAATAATAATTTGATATCTGAGTTAATAATAAAAAAAAAACTTTCAACCATTAGAATATGAATTAATGGATTTAGCAAATGTGTTCAACAATTTTTTTTTTCATTCAAGAAAAATGTATGCACGACGTGACTAAAATGAATGAATGAATGTTAATTATTTAGTGATTGGAATAGGGTTTTTTTTCCAGTAACAAAAAAATATGTTTGGTGGTACAAAATTTTAAGACTGCCATGAATAGAAAAAAATTAGTTTTATTATTACCACTCATGATAATTTGAAAAAAAAAAAAAAAAGCTAGACTAATAACCGGTTTCGTACCTCGCTCAACAGAGCTAAAAATGGAGGTAAATTATATAATTAAAAAAAAAAAATAATAATGGAAAGTTTATTGGTGGGAAAAATATTCTATCATTTATTCTCTTTTTTTCAGTAGAACTTTATAAAACAACTAATTACTATTAATTTTTTTTTTTTTTTTCAGTAAACCAAGATGTTTGTCCAAAATTTTATTTTTGGTTTTGTTTTTTTTTTTTTTTTTTTTTTTTTTTTGATTTACATAATTTACTCTATTTAGCTGTGTTGAGCGAGGTACGAAACCGGTTCGTTAGCTAAAAAATTTTTTATTTCTACTTTTATTATCAGGTCAGTGGTAATAATTAACTAATTTTTGTCTATTTATTAAATGTTTTTGTTTTTTGAATGCAAGTATAAGTGTTTTTTATGCAAGTATAAGTTTTTTTTTTTAGCTATGTACATAATAATTTACACAGACACATGATTAAATATTCATATCTTCAAAAATTTGCTTTAACTTTTCTTTTTGGACTACCAACTTATCTTGGTTATACAATATTTGTTAAAAATAATTGAAAATTTTTTTTTTATTTATTGTTTAAACACCTTCCTCTTGCCACATTCACATAAAAAATAAGGATGAAAATGAAATGGAAAAAGTCTGACAATTATTTTAAGACATTTTTTTTTATGTTAATACATTATTTTTATAAATACAAATTTATTTAAAAATGCTCTGTTTATAATAAAAAGTATTATTAACATTTACTGGTCTGAATGCCCACGGAGGACCGAAATTTTCTCATAGAAAATATTTGTCCTTCGACAGGAATCGAAACTGTATCCTATACGGAACCGTCATAGAGCCAACCTGACGTTTTTTAACCTATTGAGCCACAGAGGATCGTTCGGTTATAAAGGTCGATTTTACTGCTTGTAAAAAATACAATCTTCTATGAATCTCTCACGTACATTTATATCTGCTCAAAGCGTATCCAAATGTAAACAAATGAATAAACATTATGAAATGGACAAAATCCGACAATTATTTTAAGACATTTTTATTAACACTGTTTATTATAAACAGAGCATTTACTGAAATATTTGTATCTCTAAAAAGAATGTATAAACAAAAACATCTTAAAATATATATACCTGTGGTTTATTTTTTACTTGGAGGTAAAATAGTTGTATTAATGAGATGAGGAATCATTAAGATCGAGGAAATCTCTTTGAACTTGTCAACTCATCTTGACTTTTTTCATTACACAATAAAATAAACTTAATAAATAATCTAACTAATGACTTAAAAGAAATAAAATGAAAATTCAAATTTTGTGTTGACTCTCATTACAATCTACTTGCAATAAACCAGGTCAAACAATTTTTCCCGATATCAAAATATGATTCAGTTATATATTTTGTTTTTAATAGGTTCTCGTTTGATTATAGGAGACAAATTATTTTTTCTGGGTCTTTCTACATTCAAATAATCTAATTTCTATAATGTCATGTGGCGAATAGATTCAACTGTTGACTCTCTCAACAATAGTTGTGATGCATTTATGCACTTCAGATGTTTTATGTTACAAAGCACAATATGATTTAGCGTAACATGATTATGAAAATTAAAATGTTCACTTATTAATTTATAGGATAAAACCTTTGACAGATAATAACACATGACCATATCTTTCTTAATTTACAATTTCAGCATTCGTATTGTTCATAGAAAATAAAGAAACAATATTATTGATGTTTTCTTGCATAAGAAGAATGTTTTTTTTTTATCACGTAAAGATATTTTTCTTCATTGTGAAAATAGATTAAATTATATTGAAATATCTAACAATTTTTTTTTTTTTTTTTTTGTATATTGAAAATATTTAACAATTTTTTTTTCCTTCTTTGACAATGGATTCAACCACCAAGTGCATCAACCGAAGGCGATCCGCATCATATGGTTTTTGGCTGTCGGCTAAGGATTTAGAGAGGAGATGGGCTCACTGAAAGGATTATGAAGCAAGAGAAACAAAATATAACTATGCCATGGCAGCGATGGCGAAATTGACAAGAATATAGAGAAGCAAGATTATTTTTCAAAGTGCAGGCTGTACAAAAATCGCTGATAGTATCCATTCTCCTATATGGATGTGAAACGTAGACACTGTTGGCAGATACAGAGAAAAAGATCCAAGCGTTTGAGAACAAATGCATGAGGAAAAACTTTGGCATTATCTATTGGGGGGGGGGCAATGAGTTTTTGCGGAAAAGGGTTGAAAGTTTTGTGGGACACGAGGAACCTCTTCTCGCCACAGTCAAACGGAGAAAAATGGCATGGTTTGGACACGTTACAAAGCACGACAGCCTGTGTAAGATCATCATGCAAGGCACAGTTGAAGGGCGTCAAAGCAAAAACTGGTTGGACAATGTCAAGCAATGGACAGGTATGATGACTGTACCTGAATTGCTGATGGCTGCCGTTGATAGACCATTATGGAAAAAAAGTTAGTGTGGCTTCTGCATTCATATCCACCCCCTACCATTACAAAAGTCAAGGGGATGATGATTCACGTTTACAAATTATTTTTTCTGGATAGTTCGTTTACTTTTTCTGCATTGTTCGTTTACAAATTATTTTTTCTGGTTCTCTTTCCATTATTCATTAATGGGTTCTAATTAAGATTCTTAATTGGTTCTTTCTCTCATCAGTTACTGTTTAATCTAACCCTTGATGATTTTTCTCATTTGGTTTAATTAACCTCCTAAAACCTCCTAAATGGTATTTTTTTTTAATGTACTTTGCAACTATGGTGTTAATGTAACCAAGGAAAAAAAATTAATTTTGTGCAGATAAAAATTTAATTAATTATAAAGTCGAATCTATTCATTTTTCATATTTATTATTACTTCTTACCAATTGCCAAAGTTCACTGAAAATAATTTAGTCACAACTAACATGGAAGACAACTCATTGATTAATTTAGTGTATTTTAAGATATAAAATTTGAATTGAAATCTAAATATTCAAAATTCTTAATTTTGGCTGGAGAGAAAAAGATTACAAAGAACCATATTAAAGTTAAAAATAAATCTTTATTTTCTATTTGATGAAAAGTGTCAAAGCTTGGTATACATCAGTTCTTTAGAGAGAGACAGATGAAGTTATTGCTTCAGATTCCCAAATTATACTGAGATAAGAATTGTTGTCACAATGCCATTTCAACATGATCAGTTTAGTTTTGATAAAATCTAAATTAGTCACACACATTCTCATTATCATCATCTCAGAACCTAAACATTTTATCCACTCAATTGTAATTAGTTTTTTAAACTAATAAGCTATGAAACAAGGAATACAATTATGTGAACTGAATTTAACTTTTTCTATAAGAGTAGTCAGCCAACAAGTGACTGTACAAGTAATGTGGTAAGCACATGTCTTGGAAAAACATTGATGGTTATCTTGGGTGGAAAGAAAAATGGCCAACTGGTAAGAGGGTTAGTGGGCAGCAGCAGAAAGAAGAAGTAGTATTTTTTCAATCAAAGTCTCTATCTGAAGGACCAATTCTTGACCAATTTTCAGCACATGCTTGATTGGCATTTTGCCATTTCATTGAAAAATTTAATGATATCAGTAAAGTCCATGTTGTTGTCAAGGATAATGTCACAATAGTACTCAACTAAGGACAGACCAATGAAGAGAACAAAGTGTGCTGCTGAGCTGATGTATGTACATAGATTCAGCCTGTTGCAACATGAATAGCAAAAAAATCAAGACTAAGAATTGTCACACAAATGACTTCACAAAGACTGCAGCAATTGTCTTACATTTTATCAATCAGCAGTGTGTGTGTGTGTGTGTTATATATATATATATATATATATATATATATATATATATATAGACCTCAATTCATCCTGACATTTTCATCACTTGTTTTAACATTGGTATGACTCAATATGCATACTTCATTCAAAATGCAAACAATAAAACATGGACCTTCAATAATTATTTCACATCCTCAGCAAAGGAAAATTTGATTAGTGACTTTTCAGCTTTGTCTTTGAAAAAAAAATTTGCCAAGTAAAAATAAGTAAGTTTTTACCACTCACATGTCAGTACAAAAATTTTTTAGGAAGGAAACATTTACATTAAAACTTATATACAACTTGAGTTTCAAGCAATTTTTAAAAAAAAAAAGAATCTGTATTTTGATCAGAAGAACACCTGACTTGCATTAAATTTTCATGAAAAAACAAAAACTCTGAAAATATTTGTTTACGGCATAATTTTAAACACTGTTTTCATTTATATAAAAATCAGAAATATTTATATAATTCTTTCCTAGTGTTTTTTGCTTAACATTTGATTTGTTAAAACAAATCAAATAATCTTTTGAAATTTTACCACTCCAATCTTCTTTATTTGAGGCCACTTAATCAAGTGGTTAAAGAATGTAAAAAATTAATTTCTACATAGAGGAACTAAAGTATACTATCTTATAGCATTAAAATTTAAGATGGCCTCAAAATCTATTGATTATTTAAACAATATTACTGACCCTGTTACCTTCATGCTTAGATCACCTCTATAAATTGGTGATGCTAATTTTGCCATAAAAGTAATGCTCTTTACCATCTTATCTATAGCTTAATGATATCCTTAGATAAGACTGAAATAAATAAGTTTTTTTTTTTACTTTTGTGCTTGAAGTATTTCATATGGTTGCTATTTTCAAACAGATTTTGGGAATTAGACAAACAGAACATAAATTTTTGTTTTCAGCACCTGATATTTTCTGCCAATTATTTGAAAATTTCTTTTATATCTTGATGTTTAAAAATCATAATTAGAAAAATAAGCATTTTGTAATTTTAAAATTTAATGTGGCTAATGATTTCTTTATTATAGTTAATGAATGTGCACTTAATATTTAAATAAATATTTGGTAAGTAGCTGCTGATCATGTTTGGAAAGAAATAGGCTGATATTGTCACGTGTATGAAATAAGATAAAGAGAAGTAAAAGAAACAAGATCAATTAACATTTTATGGTAAACCAAAAAAAAAGATTTTATTATAATTTTAGTGATTATGATCAGTAGCTAAAAAGGAAAAAACATGAAGTCTTACAAGTAAGAAGGTTTTGTTGTATAGTTTAAATGTCAAGTTAGTAAATGGACTGCTCTGTAGTAGATTTCTACAACTGACTTCACCAGCCAACTTGTTTAATTTTGATGCCAACTAATGAATATCTGGATGAAGACCGTCACTTTGTAAGGTCATCTGACCACAACAGAGTTAATTGAATTCTTTGGTCTGAATGACCCAGAACTCGGTGCAATTTCATCCATAAAAATAGATTCTCTTAACAATATAAATGAATGAATTTAAAATATTCAACATGGATAGAAAATGTAAAGCAGTATGCTATTTCACTACTTATTTCAGGAACATCATCAATAAAACCAACACAAAAGTTAGTTACACTACCTGACAAACATTTCTACAAGATTGAAAGTTGACTGACAAAAATAATTTTCTTATTTTTATTATTCATGTATAATAAAAAAAAAATCAAAGCAATGACGTGAAATTTGTTCTAAAATACAACTATTCATTTTTGACCAAACAAAAGAATTACTGAGATGCATTTTGAAAACCTTTTTCAGTGCCTAATGCTTGCCTATTAATGGTCAATCTAATCGATTATAAACACAGATATTCTACTGGTCACAGTTGTATATTCTTGCTTTATACCATTTTGCCATATTCACAATTCAAATCAAAAATGATCAATCAAATAAATAAATTCAATAACTTATCAATATTTTATAACAATGCAGAGAACTTTATTCCAACCAAAGACATCTTAACTCTGTTATTATTGTTATACTTTAAATCAAATCTTCTTTCTTCAATTTCATTTGTTAATGTCAATATTTCTTTACGTCTCAATACCTATCATAAATGGGTAAAGAAAGAAACAATAAACATACACACACACATATATATATATATAATTTTTTGTCAAATAACCTCAACAATACCTAGTTTATCTTTTTTTTTTTTTTTTACTTTAAAAATTGAGCTCGCGAGGGGGGGGTTCTGATATCTTTATAACTTTATAGAAGTAGTTGTAAGAAATAAAATAAAGGAATTATATTTGAACAACACAATAATAATCTTCTAAAAGAGATCGATATGTTTCTTTTCAAATATTTTCAGTCATAAAATATAAAGTAACCATTTTCTGATTTGTGGAATTAACATTCTTTATGCTTGTCCCCACTATTCAGTTTATAAGACTCAGATTTAGAATGAGTGAGCCATTTGTCTGGGTATTATTCTTCTGAGGAAGGCCGAAGAATGCATCAATCAAAATGTAAATTCAATGGAAAAGAGAATATCAGTCCAAATTCTTTAAGTTTTAAATTTTACATAAAAATATTTTTAAATAAAAAAGAATCTAGTGTACAAGTAACTGATATTCATATTTTAAATAAAAAATATAGTGTGAAGATTTTCATATTTTGAAATTAAAATGTACAAACCTATATACAAATAAATTATAAAGATTGAAACCAAAATTTTTGAAAAAATTTTTGTTTATTTGAAATTAAATGAGTTGAAACATGAATGTGTGAAATTTAAAAATTGCCTTGTGAAATGTGATTCAACAAAATAAAATTACCGACGTCACCGGAAACATGGTGGGCGAGTTGCCAAAGGCTGGAAGGTCATAGTTGTACGTCTTTAATGAACGAATGAACAGATATTTCAAATTTTTAAGAGCAGTGCGGACGGCGGCGTGCGGTCTTCAGTTTGTACTGAAATTGACAGGATCACAAGCAATGAAAAATGCGTGTGGAGAGTCGATCGAGACCAGCCGAGACAGATGTCGCTGAAAGTTTCTGCAGTGTGTTTGACAGGAAGCTGAGAAAAGCTGACCTGGATGATTCTGAGGTAAATAAGCCGACCAGATGCAGTTTCGCACATTGTAACGTCGAAGTTCAAGATGAAGTCCGGCCCGCATATGAGTTGAGGCAGGTAAATGAGTTGCCCGTCTGAAATCGGAAAGTCGACTGCAACAAGTCTGAGTTCATCAGGAAACTTAGCGAAGGTGAAGGGAATTTCAATTTCAAAATACCAGATGCAATTGAACCTTTCAGAAAGACTCCCTTTGTAGTGAAAAATGGCTGACAAAGGTGTTTAATCAAGGAGAAAAGTGTTTGAACAGGTTGACAGACAACAGACCAGGCCGTGTGTTTATTTTGTGATTATCAATGGCAGGATTGTCAAATTAAAATGAAAGAGCACGTGACCACCCCACCCCAGACAATTTAATCAACAGTGGAAGGTGGACATTTTTCTGGAGATGATTATAGTTCAGCCAGGCAAAACTGTCGAGGATCAGAAAAGCGTGATCAAGGCTGTGCGTGGGGAAGGGCTGAGTCAGACTGATCAGACAGACCCCAGTGACTGATTAAATATTGTGAACAGAGCAAAGATAAAATAGGTGCCAGCAGGCAGTGGAAAACTTTCCCGCAAAATTACTGGGCTTCAAACAAAATGAGACAAAGAAGATCTGAAGACTCATGATATGGCGTTTCCTACATAATTATTTGTGAAAAGGTTTGGGAAGTGGTGTTTGACCAGTTGTGTGGGATTGGGTTTCATGTAGTTTTCTAGCAATCAGAATATTTTTCAATGAACGAAATTAAAATCGACAAGAACAACAATTTGAGTCGACGATTGCCGCATGTTTTGTTTTGACAGAATAGGAGTAAAAGAAAAGTGTGCAAAAAAAAATTGTAGGTTTTTCATTGAAATCGATCAATATAAACAGGCACACACACACACACACACACACACACACACACACACACACAACTGGTTTATAATAAGTATGATTGTTCAGAAAGTTCTCTTGAGAGAAAAATGTTCAGAAATCAATATTAGAGAGAAAGTATGCATTTTAGAATAAGTAACACAGAATACAATTAATTAAAAATGTGTTGTGTTATAGAATGGTTTGATCAACAGAGTTCTGGTTGATTAGACATGAAAGTCACAGAGAAATGGTTATATTACAAATTCTTGGCGACTGTGTGTACGTTTGAAATGTGATGAGTAGATCATGGTTGTGCTGAGAAACCTTCAATCTTACGGGATCTTACAGACGACTTGTGAAAAGTCGCCCAGAAAAAGGGTGATACACGACAACGCGGGAAACTTAATCTTACGTTAGTATGTGATTGGCCTAAAAATTAACCAATCACTATACTCGTACGGAACAAACGACAAGCTCAAAAACGAAGATTCAAAGAAACGACTGCGATAGCTTCGTGTCTATATGAAAGTAGTAATGATTTATTAGCCAATCGCAAGCGAATAAAATGTGGGCGTGGAAAATCATAGCAACCGCTACAATCTTATAAAAGAAAATACAAGAAAATCTTTTGCTAATGCATTTCGTTCCTTGAGGATTATTAACGAGCCATTGGGAAATTTGATTTAGAAACCTGTATTTATGTAAAAAGTAACGTGCAAATAAATAAATAAAAATAACGTTAAAGTCTTCAAATTTTTGAATTACACAACACTCTAAAATATTCTAAAAACTGTGGAAGGAAAGGAAAACTATAGGCTGATGGCATAATTCGCTTATATTGGTGGAAATGAGTTAATGTTAGCAATTGATTTTTAGTAATATTATTTGATGCTAATTTTATATATTTGCTATTTATTTAATTAATTTATTTTTAAAGGTTAAAATGATATTTTTCTGAATCATACATAAATATATTTGGTTTGAGGACAATTTATTTGGTGTGATATATCAGGAAGGTAAATGTGGGCTCGTTCAAAGGTAAAATAAATGTATTGTGGGTTCGACGTTATTTGAATTTATTGACAAGATCAAGTAAGAATATGCTCTTGTGGATATATTAGTCATGGAATCATCCTAGAGGTGCACTGGATAAATTGTAATCCTAAGTGCGCCAAAAATGAAAATAACACTGATATCAATTTCAACAGATATTTTACCAAAATGACTAATCTTTTTAGGAATATGAATAGCGGTGGAATTATAATTATAGACAAACATATTTATCAACAAAATGAGACAATTACTCGCTGGAATAATATTTAGAAGAGCAAAACGCAAGGTCATGAGATACAAAAATTTAAGCAAATCAATAAATGATTAAAAAACGAAAATTTGAATCTTTTTTTTATGCGTTCCTTCCATTCTAAGCTTTCTAAATTGGACAGTTTTTGTCTATATTTTCTCCCATAATAAAACCACTATGCAAGCTTAGAACGGCTCATGATCCAAACACCAATAGACATTCACTGTATGTTATATTATATAATGATCTGCTGATTCAGTATATATATATATATATATATATATATATATATATAAAAATAAAAAGGAAATTTTAAAAAAAAATTTTTAATTTTTTAAAATTTTTTTAATTTTAAAATTTAAAATTTTTTTTAAATTAATTTAAAAAATTTTAAAAAAATTTAAAAAAATTTATATTTTTTTTTTTAAATTTTTTTTTTAAAATTAAAATTTTTAAAAAATTTTTAAAAAAAAATTTTTTTTTTAAATTTTAATATTTTTTTAAATTATTTTAAAAAATTTTTATTAAAATTTTTATAATTTAAATTTTTTTATTTTTAAATTTAAATTTTAAATTTAAAATTATTTTAAAATTTTTTAAAATTTTTTTTATTTAAAAATTTAAAAAATTTTTTAAAAAAAAAATTTTTTTTAAATTTTTTTAATTTTTAAAAAAATTTAAAAATTTTTTTTTAATTAAATATTTAAAATATTTAAAAGGGAAATAAAATTGATTAAATTTTAAATTTTTAAAAAAAATTTTTAAGGGAATAAAAAAAAAAAAGAAAATTTTAAAAAAAAAATTTTTTTTTAATTTTTTTTGGGAAAAAATTTTAAAAAATTTTTTTAAAAAAAAAATAAAAAAAAATTTTTTTTTTAAAATTTTTTTAATTTTAAATTTTTTTTTAATTTTTTTTAAAAATTAATTTATTTTTTTAAAAAATAAATATTATTATATTATATAATATTTTTTTTATATATATATTTTTTTTATATATATATATTTTTTTTTTTTTTTTTTTTTTTTTTTTTTTAAATTTTTTTAAAATTTTAAATTTTTAAAATTAAAAATTTTTTTTTATATAAATAAAAATTTTTTATTTTGTAATAAAAAAAAAAATTTTAAAATTTTTTAATTTTTTTTTATTATATTTTTTTAAAAATATTTTTTTTTAAATATTTAAAAAAAAAATAAAATATATATATTTTTTTTTTAAATATATATATATAATATATAATAAAAATTTAAAAAATAGGGTTTGGGAAAATTTTTTAAAAAAATTTTGTTTTAAAAAAAAAAAATTTTTTGATTTTTTTTTTAAATAAATTTAAATTTTTTTTTTTGTTTTTTATTTTAAAAAAAAAAATTTTTTTTTAAAAAATTTTTTTTTTTTAAAAAATTTTTTTTTTTTTAAAAAATTTAAAAATTAAATATATTTTTTGTTTTTAAATTAAAAAAAATTTTATTTTTTAATATTTTTTAAAAAAAAATTTTTTTTTTTAAAATGATTTTTTTTAAAATTTATAATTTAAAAAAAAAAATTTTTTTTAAATTTAAAAATTTTGGGAAATTTTAAAAAAATTTTTTAATTTAAATTAAATTTTAAATTATTTGGGGGGAAAATTTGGAATTTTAAAAGGGTTTTTTTAAAATTTTTAAATATTTTTAAAAAAATTTTTTTTAATTTTTTTTTTTAAAAAAAAAAATTTTTAAAATATTAAAAAAATTTATTAAAAAATTTAAAAAAAATTTTAATAAATTTTAAATAAAATTTTTATATTTTTATAAAATATTTTTATTATGTGTTTTAAAAAAATTTAAATTTTTTTTTTTTTTTTTAATTTTTGAAAAAATTATAAATTTTTTTAAAAATTGTTGTAAAAAATTTTTTTATTTTTTATAAAAAAAATTTTTTTTTTATGTTTAAATTTTATTTTTATTTAAAAATTTTTTTTTTTAAATTTTTTTTAAAAAATTTTTTTTTTTTGGTTTTTTTAGTTTTTTTTTGGTTTTTGGGTTTTTTTTTAAAAATAATTTTGTTTAAAAAAAAAAAAAAAAAGGGGAAAAAAAAAATTTTTTTTTTAAATTAAAATTTTTTTTTAAAAAAATTTTAATAAATTTTTTAAAAAAAAATTTTTAAAATAATATAAAAAAATTTTTTGGTTTTTTAAATTTTTAAAAAAATTTTTTTTTAAAAAAAATTTTGGGGAAAAAAAATTTTTAAAAAAAAAAATTTTTTATTTTTTATATATAATTATTTTTTGGGTTGGGGGTTTTTTTTTTTTTTAAAAATTTTTAAAAAATTTTTGGTTTAAAAAGGGGGATAAAAAAAAAATTTTAAAATTTTAAATTTAAAAAATTAAAAAAAATTTTGTTTAAAATTTTTTTTTAGTTTTTTAAAAAAAATTTTTTAAAATTTAAAAATTTTTTTTTTTT
>CAHIKZ030000911.1:575000-684547 GCA_903632075.3 Acanthosepion pharaonis | reverse complement strand
AAGGTGCATTTCAAATCTGTATATGTACTGGTGGATCACACATTGGGTATTTTCAAAAATAATCGTTTCTCTAGAACTGTAGCCTCAGAATATGCTATTAACTCAAGATACTCAGCCAGGATATTTTCAGAGATATTTGGCACTATTTTTTTTTTTTTTTTTACTTATATTTTCTACTGAGGTTTCTTATTTAAAATTGTAAATTTTATACTTTAATGACTTAACTAATTTTCAGCAGTAACAACTTGATCAATGAACACTAGGTATTTCCACTAATTTACTGAAAAAAACAACAAACCCTGATGAAAAAAGGGCCCCAAACTTAATAAAAAAACAAAGTTTTATCATTAAATTTCCATTATTATTAAAAGGAAAGATCAAAGTAATTTTTGATTATTTTATTAAATTTTTTTTCATCCTTTTAACACATTTTATTTTTTTTTTATTTTTTTTTTTACATCAGCAGTCTACATATTTAACATGTTTTTTAGCGCCTTTTTTAACCCCCACCTCACCCCCGGGTAAAAATCAAATTTTTTTTTTTTATTAAATAATTTTAGACTTTTTTTTTTTTTTTTTTACATCTGCTACCCTACATCCTTACTTAATTTTATGAAGACTTAACAAATTTGATGGCGTAACTTTTATTGATTGTATTAGCTAAAAGCAGAAAATTTAATATAAACAATTTTTGTAAAATTGAATCACAGTTACCAAAAATGCAGCTCTGAATTGTAATATACAAAACCCAATAAAACTAAGACATTATTTAATTAGAAAAACTTAAACACTTTTATGAGTAATATATGTTAAGGACAATATTGTCTGAAGTCAAAATATTTTTCTAATGAAAAAATAAATACAAAATGTCGAATATTTTTAAAATCAGACTTTAAAAAATTAAATCCATTTTCAATAAATATTTTAATTTTTCTAATATAATTTGATTTTCAGTGGGAGACGTACTGCAATTTATTTTTTTTTTTAAAAAAAAAAAAAAAAAAAAAAAAAAAAAATTAATTAATTAAAATTTCAAATGTTCTAAAAAGGATGAAAAAAAAATTAAAATAGAAAAATACACTTGGCCTTTCTTCTTAAAAGTAAACATTTAGATGATTAAAAAAAAAAATTCATCAAGTTTGGGGCGTTTTTTCATTATGGCATGCTCTTTTTCGGCGAATCAGTGGAGATAATGAATGCCAAATGTTTCCTTATTGAGAAACTGCTAACATTTTAAGGGATGAAATGTTTGCCTTATTTAAAAAATAAAAAAAAATTCATATATTACCTTCCCTTGATAAAATCGGTCAGCTTCGTTAAGATTTTGATATATTAAATAAAAACTAGTTACAGAGTAAAAACTGCTTAAAAGATAAACAAGGAATAAGTTTGACGAAAATCTGTTTCAATATTTAGTCAACTGACGAATTATTGATCTTTTTGCGAATTATTCAACTAGAATTACCTCTCTTTAAATAACGCACCAAAGACTAAATGTTTTTTTGTTCTTGTCGAAACTTTAGTGCTTCCTATCTAGCATTATCGAAAACTTCAAATCATATACAGTTAGTAAATGTTTGTTTTTAGAAAGTTTTACATATTTGACAACGAGGACAATGTCCTTTAAAATATGCTAAATGATGTTGCTAATGGAAAAGAAAAGAAAAAAAAGACTAAAATTTAGCAAAAGTTGTTCGTTAAATTAAATATTTGTACATCAATGGGAGTCCTGATGTTTACCACGAATTCAGTTATGTGCCATGTGTGAGACACGCTTAGGCGATCATGCATCTCTCAATACATGACTGACGAGGCATATTTTTCCCCGCAGTTGGTTGCCATTTCTTTCTGCGGTAGACCCTCTATATCCGTATGTAAAGATTTATTACGGAATCGAATAAGGGGGAAGCAGTATTGACTAGTGCTTTCACAGTTACTTCCCTTGGATCTTCCAACAATTATTGGCCAAATATCGATTTCCTTGAACATATTTGTTGGTTAATAACGAAGGTATTCTTAAGGGCGATATGAGATATCAATAAAAAAAAATATATAAAAAAAAATATATATAAAAAAAAACAAAAAAAAACATCTAAATACTGATTACGAATTTAAATTATTTTTATTTTCTATTGAAAAAGTTCAAAGTTAGTTATTAATGTATCAATCAAAATTATCAAAATTTATTACAAACTATCATACAATATTTAGTGCAAACTTTAAGCAGTTTCCTTTCTGTATCTACCATCAACATGGTGTCCTCTATATATTAAAATTTTACCCATTGATAATAGAACTCCTAGACAAAGTAGTAAAGGAAAAGGAGAAGAAAGGCCTATCACTTGTATGAAAACAGAACATATGGTTGTCAGCAAGATGCAAGCTACAAATTGAAGATGCCAAAACAAAACAAATACTGAATTTCAAATCTCAGAAGTGCTTTAACAGAAAACTAAAAATATTAAGAAACAGAAAGATATTATTAGAAACAGAGTGTTGAACTGCTGTATAACAGCATTCCTCCTATACAACAGTGAATTTTGAACAATTTCTTCACAAATGAAGAGGAGATTTAAGGCAACAGCAATAGGGTTCTACAAGAGGATTCTGAGAATACCATGGACAGAGCATGGAAGCAACAAGGAAGTTTTAATGAAAATGGAAAGAGATAGGACATTTATACTTAAAATCAGAAAGAGTTGAAATTTTTGAATACATCATGCAGAAAGAACAGTTTGAACATTTGACACTAACAAGTCATATTGAAGACAAGAGGGAAGCTGCATGTAACCTACTTATTAAGCTTATGTAAATGGATAGAAAAACTGGGAATAGAAGCAAAAGTGAAAAGAAAATATAATTAAGAGCTATGAAGCAAAAGGAACTTGTAGAGAGAAATCGTGATCTGCTTTTTCCGTCAGATCTTGGTCAATTTTTGTTTTTGTCACAGATATCCAGATTTTTTTTTTTTTTTTTTCCAAACCCGTTATAGAAGTCTTGATCTGGTTTTTCTGTTATAGAAGTATTCATACTGTATCAAGATCTCTTAAATTAGATAAAATATAATCATATTGCTAACTGGTGCACCAAAGTGGACATCTGGCCAAGAAGCTTTAACAATAGCAAAATGTTTACTTCTTACGAAAGCTGATTCACAGGTAACCATTAGGACAACCATTTCAAATGGGGAGAGAAATTGGAAATCACCTGAAAACAACACCTGCAGTAGATAACATAATTCCCACATGTATAATACACCTTCAGCCATAATACGCACTACTAAAATTGTGCTGAAAGTGTGGGAAAATGCTTCTACTCATGCATAATACGCACCCTTTGTTTGGTAATCAAACCCTATAAATTGTACTTCTCCAATTTCATTATGGCCAGCATTTCCTACTCTTATTCAAACTGTAATTGAAGACATCAAAATTTCTGATCATCACGATTCCAAAAGGAAACAGAAATGCACATATTGTGTCTACTATGCAGGCTCATTAACCTGTTTTTGTCCGATAAAATGTGCAATCTACCGGGTCTGTATGTTGTTTTTCACAAAAAATGGTATAAACATAGAATAATATTATTCTAATTTAGTTTTATGATAATTCTTATTTTATTTTACATTTGTAAGTATTATTAGGTACATATGATTCTTATGGGGTCACAATCAAAATGTTATTGTCAAATTGTCACATATTGTGGTGAGTAATCATTTCGCAACTAAAATTGACCTATGAAATGATAACTTTTTTGAAGTTTTTTTTGTAGCTGTGCATAATACATACCCCTAATTTTGCTTATTATTTTTTTAGGAAAAAAATGCGTATTATACATGGGGAATTATGGTAAATTAAGTATAAGTTTCTGGCATAGGTGTCAACAAGGAAAATGCTACATCCACACATTGGTGGGTTCATGAGAGACATCTATACCAACAAAGACCTATAAATGATAAGGCACTTAAAGGAAAAAAAATATTGTACAAGTAGCCCAACATACTAAGTCATGAAAATGTTCAAAAATTTACATTGCTATACAGAACAGACTCTGCTATCTTTCCAAAGAATGAATGGCACTTCAGATAATAAAAGTAATAAAAAAAAAAAAATAATAAAAAAATGAGCACAAATTAAAGTTTTAACTTTACAGGCTTGTGATTAAAAATAAGGGGGCAATCTAATATATAAAGCAAAAAGTTTGTGTGTGCTTTCAAAACTTTGAAAATTAAAACTCAAATTAAATAAATGCCATGATAAACTACATTCATTTGTAAATCATCATTCAAACATAATTATAAAAAATGAATCTCACATTTGGATTAGTATAGAAAAAAAGGTGAAAAAAAACTCAGCTCTTTCTGCATTTCCCCACCTCAAGCACTGGGCCATTTTAGTGCAATGGGAGAGGTTCTACCTTGGGTTAGGGGGTAGAACCCTAGAGCTGAGCATAATAAAACTACATTTTATATAAGATTTTATCAAGGGATTAATCAATATGCGCACTGGAATGGAATATGACAACAAGTTTAAAGTGAGGGCAATAAAAAAAAAAAAAAAAAAGGAAAAAAGTCAGTTCCTTCTGGGAGGGGCACCCAGTAGCTGAGCATTAAGAAAATTTAGAACTTTCATAATTAAATTACTTACAATATATACTCAAGAATAGGTTACACATTTGAAAAAAAAAAAAAAAATTATTATGTATTAGTATTTATGTGAATAGGAACATACCTATTATCGTCCATAGGTATGCTACAACAGGTGTATCAGTAATCCAGGTGAGTAACTTGGGCTCGAGCATAAGCAAGAGCAAGGGAGAGAATTAAGTTTTCCTGACAACATTTCGGTTTTACACAATTGCTTATTCTAACAGTACAGAGTCACACATTGAATAAAAGCACTCAATCTTTCGTCGTAAATATGAGCAGTGTAGACTATCATTTTCATGTGATTTTAGGTCTGAAGGAATTACCAGTATCCAGCCCCGCACTTGATAATACCATGCAATTACAACCAATTGCTTTTATGTTTTAATATAAAAAGGTGCATATTTGAAAATATTTAAATATTAGTTACATTAAAAAAAAAAAAAAAAAAAAAAAAAAAAGGCCATGTAATGCCCCAGATTATAGTTTGACCTATATGAGAGTCAACCACAAATACCCACTTTGACAACCTCAAACTAAAGGTGCAACCTATATGCGAGTATATAGGGTGAATATATATATAAAAACATTTACTGCTTTGAAAGTGATCATCCTTTCAGCATTTACATTACAGTTTGGGAGTAATGGAAGATAAGCAATGCTGACATTTTTAATAGCATATTTACAAAAACCTAACAAATGAAATGAACAGTTATCTAAAACTTTCAGCCTATTGAACTGACACAATTATGACAATTTTCCTAATACCATTTTGATGGTATGTATAAATCTTTCAAAACAAAGAAAAGGAGCCTCACCTAACAGTGACAAAATATTTAAGGCCTTCTAGTTTAAGAGGGCTCATGCCATTTCACATTGAAACACCACTTCCCATGATCACCAAAGTTAAGCAGCATCACGCCTGGTTAGTATGTAGAAGAGTGACAATTTGGAAATGCCAGGTGCTGCATGCTTGGATGTGCAGGTCGTATAGTGGATAATTGCATGGAATTGAAAATCCAAGTGCCAAGTTCAATTTAGATTATTTATATTTCACTTCCACATATATATACCCTTGAAAAAGGCTATGAATTCACCTCTCCTCTCAGCTATGGGTTAATTAGGGCTTGTATCAGTACAAGTCTCCAAGAAATTCTTAGAATCTAAGAGTATTTTCTGGCTTTAAATAACCTGCAAAAGGTTGATAAGCTGTAAAAAACAAATCAGATTTAGATTAAAAAAAATGCCATTAAGAGGACAAAGGGAGAGTTGACAAACACCAGCTGACAATAGACAATGAACATGCATCTTCAATAATTCAATAGAAGGGATAACACCAGATACACAGCAGAGCATGTTAAGAAGAGTGATATCAAATGGTTTAAAAATTCCAATGAGGGAAAATGAACAAGAATCAATACCTCAAAGCAAGTTATTATAGCACAAAGAATAAAAATAGTTACAACAAGGAAAAAAAATAAAAAAATTAAATTATGTCACATTTGTTCTGTTAGAGTTTTTTTTTTGTATTAAAGGCAAAATCCGAAAAACAAACTGAACACAATACTATTTCTTGGGTGTTTATTTTTTGAATGCATTTATGTACAAAGATCTGATCTTACAGGTAGAAACATTCAAGCAGGATAAAAGCTGTCCAAGCCAGCGATGCCTACTGTCAACACACATGACAACCTGCAAAGAGGGGAAAAAGACAAATCAGCTGAGAAGAAGGCAGACATTTGTCAGACTTTTTGCAAAGTTGGTGAAAGCTAACAATAAACATGGGTGAAAAGGACAAAATTTTCTTTTAATAAATAAAAAAGTGAAAAAGTAAATAAAAAAGTGAAAAAGTAAATAAAAAAGTAAATAAAAAAGTGAAAAAGTAAATAAAAAAAAAGTGAAAAAAGTAAATAAAAAAGTGAAAAAAATAAAAAAAAAAAAAAAAGTAAAAAAAAAGTGAAAAAAGTAAATAAAAAAAAGTGAAAAAAGTAAATAAAAAAAAAGTAAATAAAAAAGTGAAAAAGTAAATAAAAAAGTGAAAAAGTAAATAAAAAAGTGAAAAAGTAAATAAAAAAGTGAAAAAGTAAATAAAAAAGTGAAAAAGTAAATAAAAAAGTGAAAAAGTAAATAAAAAAGTGAAAAAGTAAATAAAAAAGTGAAAAAGTAAATAAAAAAGTGAAAAAGTAAATAAAAATAAATCAATGTAAATAAAATAAAAATACTGAAGAAAATAAAAATTTTAAAATGATACTATCTTTGTCCCATAATAATTGTTACATTTACTATATGAAATTTGAATAGAAATAGTACAACAATTATAGGACATAATTTTAAAAAATTACTATTTCCTGTAACAACATGTAATGACCATCCATAAATAACGAATTTTTCTTTTTTGCATCTTTCTCATGTAAATCTTCAGAAAATTACACCTAAAATTATGCAGGCTAACTCATTTTCAAATAAAGTCATCTACTAATTCTTTTCAAACAGCTTTCTTAGTAGATTCTTAATTTTCTTTTTGAGGAGGGTGTCAAAATTTTTCTCAAGATGACGGCAAGGAGTGCCTTAAAGTGTGTTGGAAAACCATTTAAAGTGTCCAAAACTTAGAATTTTATTAAAAAAAAAAAAAAAAAAACTTATCTTTTTAAATGTTAAGATTATCAAGAATGAAATGTGAATTCTCAAAAAAAAAAAAAAAAAAAAAAAAAAAAAAAAAAAAAAAAAGGCCATTATTTTTAAACAATGGCATCAAAAGTATGCAAGTAAAAACTCAAACCAAGTATAATAATTACCATTTCTTGTTTAAGCCCTGAGGAGGGATGCAAAGTTAATTACAAATGTGCTGGACTTGTTCAAATGAACTATTCACTATGGTACTGAGACTTTATGAATTTAAAAACAGTACTGAATTAGCAACTTAACAAAGACCCCACCCCCATTTCTATTAGGCACCTTAGAATAAATACAACAGCTTTAATTCTAGCTAAGAAAATCTGAGCACAAGAGAAAATGAAATGAAAACTTTCTAAACTTTGGTTCTAATGTCATACCGACATATTTCACCTCCACACAAGCTTCTAATTAATCTTTAACAGACATTTTATTATTGTGAAACGTAAGTGCTGGGCTTTTAATTTCTAAGTTAGTAACATTTGAACAATTTTACAGAATGTTTTCTTTAAATTTCAGCAATGTTTCTTGAAAAACTGATTTTAATGAATGAAAATTTACACAAGCTAAATATCACTTGAAAGGTTTTTAAAGAGGCAAGATAGAAGTAGGACATTCTTTAAAAAAGTCAATTCATTTTTAAAAAAAAAAAAAAAAAAAAATTCATGGTCTCCCCCACCCATGTTGGCCCATCATTTCAGTTACCTATGGTCAACATACCCCACCCAAAAAAGGGGGGGGGATAATGGACCCATATTACAAATAGTAACACTAAGAAACTGAATGTATCAAAAAGACATGAAATGCTTCTTTTAAATGATTAAACAAGTTCTTAATGAAAGAAAAAAAAAAATAATTTGCAAAGGTTGCCAAGATCTACATTAACAATGAATTTTCTATACAGTATATTTGCTATTCTGCATTCATATGCAGGATACTGCTGGTGAGCAAAACAAGAACTTGTGAATGATCTACTACTGCTCCGGACACCTAGACAGGGCACAAGACAGGTTGATTGCCTAGCAACCACCTACGTTAACCAACTATATTATGATACTGCATACCACCCTAATGACCTTTCGACCTTGATGCAGGACCATGAGGATTGGCACGATAGACTCATGAACATCAGAGATAGCTCAAGAAAAGATATATTTTTATATATTGTTATATTCAACTGTATTAGCAATTACAGTCTTTCCTCGATTATCCAGACAGGATTTGAAAAAATATGCTTGGATAATTGAAAATTCTGGATAATTTAAAACAGAAATTATTAAAAAGAACAAAGTTGAAAGAAAAAAAAAAAAAAAAAAAAAAGTCATTTTCTGAAAGAAATTTCAGATATATATCATCAAATAATATTTTCAAGGTTCTGTTCAGTTTCTTACTTGTGGAAAAAAAAAAAAAAAAAATTCAAAAATTTTGTTTCAGGCTAGTGTCACGTCTTTCTGCTGCTAACTCTCAAAGCTGGATGAAAGTAGACATAATCTTTGGGGAGATGAAGCTGTGGTAATTTAAATGTATTTTTTTTGTATAAACCTATTTTATCAAACTGAGTATGGTTTTTAAATTCACAAAACTCCTGTCAGAGATGAAATGTTATAATAGTTTGGATAATTGAAAAATTTTATGATTATTTCAGTTTTTCTCTTCATTTCACATCCAGATAATTGAAGTCCAGGAAAAATCTTTTATTATGCATAATTTATAAATTTAGAATGGATAGGAAAAAAAATGTATCTGCAGTTTGTCATCTATATAATAAATGCCAATGTGTCACACTTTTTCAACTTTACTTTTAGAGGCCCAACATATACCATTCTCAAATCAGGCTGACTGTGAGCAAATTAAAAACATTCCAAGCCAGATCCACAATCCTGAGATCTTGGATTCCCAAGTTTTCATTTCTGTGATTGCTTTTGGCGATTTTTTTTTTTTTTTCATGATTTTTTAAAAAATTTCTTTGCATGATAATTTTTTTTTTAACTTGAAAATAATTTAGGAATAATCTAAATTAAATGCAAAATCCAGCAAAAGTTACCCATGAAATAAAAATAATTGTACGGAAAGTAAGGCTCTATGTACATCAAATTGTCTTTAAATTAAGTGGCAGCAGAAAAATTAACATTGAACACTTAAAAGGTAAGCTTAAATATTAATGCAATACTTAAATACAGCAATCAATTTTGAGTTCTTCTGTAGTTTGTTGCCTATCGCATCTACTCTTCCCTACCTATTGTGATGATGGTCCAATCAAGAGTCAAAAACAAATAGCACTAAATTTACAATGACAATGTAAAGGTGCTTTGGTGTGCGTGTGGGAGGGGTGTAGTTTACTATGTAAAATAAAAGCAAAACAATGAATTCTTGGCTTGAAATTTATAGCTTAAGCGGTGTTATTCGAAGGAAAAGAATTTGTGCAAGAAATACAAAGATATTTATACGATTGGAGATTGAACTGGTTGGCAGGAGCTGAAACAACTTGTCCTAAATTCTGTCAACCAGAAACAAAAGAATCCAAGCATAACATTGAATTTAGGACAAAGATCTTTGCCAAAAACATCATGGAATTCATAGCACATTTTGGATTTTACAAAACAGCAGGTGACTCCCTATTGGGACTTAAACTCAATGCAAACTTCAAGTGGAACTCATGCATACAATCCATCCATAAAGATGCTGGAAAAATGGTCAGTTTCCTGTACCACTCAAGCAAGTACCCAACTCCTCAGGTCATCTAACTTTAGAAGAAGCAGATCAAACATAAAATGGAGTACTGTTGCCATATATGGGATGAAGCTACCCAGAATTCACTTTCCACTCATGATAGAATTCATAAGCATCTCCACATTGTTGTCAGTAACAAATTATTTTTCACTCTGTAACCCCCTTTCACACAGAGGAGACATGACAAGCCACTCACTGTTCTATAGATATTTCCATGGGAAATGTTCAGATGAAATACATTCCTTAGTTTCACCAGTTCTATTATTCATGGCTAAGATACACCATGAAACACACATTGTAGAAAACCAGCCTTGGTAAGATGTAAAAATCCATTTCTTATCACAAAAATTGTTTCTGTTTAAATGGAAGATTTCTAAGCAACGACAAACTTGTGTATATAAGACACTGGAAGCGAAAATTGCACCGCAGCTCATGACGTTATACATGCCCATGCAAGAGAAACTGACTATCACTGTTTTGTCTGTGTATTGCTTAATATATTGTAATGTAATTGTCATTTTTGATAATGGCTTATGCAAGCCAAAAGCTTAGATAGGATTATAAAAATATGTATCAATATTATGATTTTCTTCATTTAATAATAATGTTATTAAGCTTATCAAACGATATGAAAAGAATTTACATAAAATAAATAGACAACACTTGTCTATATTATTTAATGTAACATGCAATGAAAAAAATGCTGCCTAAATACACACACACGTATATATATATATATATATATATATATATAAAATAGTGAGTGAAACGGATAAAATGTTGGAGAAATGATCCTAATAAGAAATGTTGAAAGGTCCATAAGCCTTGCTTGGCCAGTGAATTGAGATCCATGTCTGAGGGGTTATTTATATTATTCAGACTGTTATCCTCATCTTCGTTGCCACATTCATGACGTTCCCGCCTTTAAGTGATTGAAATTTCAAACCGAACCCTTTATTTTGTCCACCGGGATAGACTGTTCTAGTTCCATGTGCCATGCCCCTTCTGAATGTCAGTTATTTCCCCTTAACTCAATTCTCCAAGTTTTGGTTCAACACTGCTGTAGCCTGGTACTGAACTCACAACTATAGGTGTAGCCACTGGATCTAACCAAAACCTTTATCCACTGGGCCATGTGTCCTTAAGGAAGCATGGCACAGTGGAACTAGAACAATCTACCCTGGTGGACAAAATAAAGGGTTCAGTTCAAAATTCCAATCATCTGAAACATTGTGAATATGGTAATGATGATGAGGATAATAGTCTGATTAATCTAAGTAATGTAAATAGTCATAATACCTCATCTCAGAGATATAGACATATGTCTGAGAGGTACATATAAACTAACTTGCATTAGTTATAAACTCTGGGAATGAGTGTTAAAAAAATAAAATAAAATAAATGCCCTCCCAAATTCATTGACAAATCCTTCAGATGCATGCACTGTAAAAGTCATTTCATACATTTTGGCTACTGTCATCTCTATCCATTGACCATGTTTAGGAATATCTCACCTAGTACTTATTTTCTTTGCATATTGTTTCCAGAAAGTAACTAATTTGGGCAATTAGTAACTTTCATGCCTGCAAAAAAAAAAAAAAAAAAAAAAAATGTAAAAAGGACAATTATTTCTTTGACAATGATATTACTGTATACACTTTTGACTCCCTCAGCAACGTTTATCTTTTTAAAAAGTTAGGATTAGAAGTTTAATGAAACTCAAACATATGAAAGTGGATATATACATCTTTATTCTTGAGAATTGACAAAAGGTATTAAAACATTAGATTAAATTAAAAAAAAAAAAAAAAAATAAATAAATAAAAGCAAAACTCGTTTTCATAATTATTTATAAAATGGTAAATAAATATTTCATTCTAGTTGGTTTACATATTTTGATAATTTTGTAAATTTTTAATGTATTTTAAAATAGAAAGATTTTAAAATATATTTCTTTGTAAAATTCTAAGTATATATTTATAAAAGGTAAAATAATAAATATTGCGTTGTACTTAGTCCACATTTTTTTTTATATAAATCTTGTAAATAAACATGTTGAGGGAGCCAAAACTGTATACAGTAATAGCATTGACAAGGGGATAACTCTCCTTTTGAAAAAAAGTTGTTTTTTTTTGCAGGCATGAAAGGTTAAACGTTGCCTAAATTTTTTCCAGCTCTTGAGATTACATTAGCTAAAAGCAATTGTGGATTGAGGACTTTTTTTTTTTTTTTTAAATATACCTCTAAACCAAAAATAGTTTTACTCTTAATCTTCTGTAGTTAGACTTTTAAGGAACATGCCTCCCTTTTGCCCAGAAAAAGAAATGAAAGTGTCCTCACACCATTACCCTCCAAGACTAAGCAGGAGTCAAAAAGGTTATACATTACATTGTGACCTTGTGGGTTGAATTTCACCCACAAGAGACAACCAACTATTCGTCCTTTCCCAGGGTTGGCACTTCATAGCAAAGAAAAAATGCAAGCAGTAAAAGGCAGTCAAGCAAATAATATGCACATTGCAATCAAAGTTATTCAGGGCAGAACGGCTGACAGCTAACCCTACTTTTGAGAAAGTTATTTTCAGAAACTAAAAAGCGACCATCCTTTTTTTTCTTTTTTCTTTAAAAGGGTGGAAGAAAAATATTAATAATTTAGTAATTGCTTTCCTTGAATCAAAAATACAAAAATAAAAAAAAAAAAAAAAAAAAAAAAACCAACTTTCATAGTCTTACTCAATTTGTTTTATTTAGCCTGAATTCACCACTGGTATCCAACTATCCATCTATGCATTTGTAAAAAATTTATTGCTAACATTTTTATTCTTATTATTTGCAAGGGTTCTGCATCTTCTTGCTTTATTCAACATAAATTCTTGTCTGCATTGACATGTCAAGAACAGAAAAGGAGAAAGAAGCACAATATTGTGTAGTCAGTACTGTGTGTGTGTGTATATATATATATATATATATATATATATATATATATATATATATATATATATAAGGAAAGTGGGCACACTCACCCCCTGCTACATACACTGTACACATACTAAATATCAATCAGGATTTAAAAATGTTATGAAAATTAAAAAAATAATAATAAAGGGTTCATTGTTAAAGTGTTCACAAGATGTCCTCAGCTTTGTTGTTATCACAAAGTTTCAGCCACTGTGTCCTTCAGCCTTCATCAGAGTATGCCAAGTAACCTACAGGGAATATCAAACCAAACCATTTATTTAATCTACATATATAGATATAGTCTTGGTACATTCCGTCTAGTTCTTTCTTTAGTACTACTCAGTTATTGCTTGCCAATTTCCACCAAGTCTAAGTACACAACTGCTCAGCCAACTCACAATTACTGTCACCAAATTCACAAGTCAATGCTAAGCTATTGTCCCACGAGCCTTAATTTACGCCTTAAAATTGAATTCCATACTTGGACTCGGTGGGAATGAGGTGAGCAATAAGCAAGCAGTCCTAAATAAGAACTAAAAGAGACAGACGTAGACATGGTCAGTGGAAAAAAGAATGAGAGCATGATCCCCATGAATTAAAGCTCAGTTCAAAATTTCTTAATGGTTACCCAGATCAACAAACACCTGAAGAAGGCTTGAGTGCACAATAGCTGAAATATGATAATAATGAAAACAATAAGTCCACATGTAAATAATGATAACTCCTCATCCCAGAAATTCAGACTTTTTATTTTTTTTTTTTTTTAAGATAAAGCAAATTCTAAATTTTAAACTGACATGGAAACTGAATTATAAAAGTTGGAAACAATTTTGACCAGAAAAAAAACAAGTTTCTTATACCCTGAAGAAAAAAAACTAACATTGGTAAATGAAACAACTTCAATCATGTCTAAGTAAATGCCAGAGAAGCAATTGAGGACAAACAAATGGTAATTATCACAATTATTTGCAGTGGTCGATTGGTTTGTTATTTCAAAGGTTGTATGGTTAACCAGTAAGGAATGTCATTTTACAAGATACTATCAGTACATTGAGTAAATTTGTATGAAAATTTAGCTTAACCATATGCAAGTAAAGTTCAGTTGGTAACTATTTTAATTTTGTCATAAGAATTGTTAAAGTATCTCCATTATAACTCATACACAAAATGCTACCCAGAAGTGCAGGGGATCAAAACCTGCAGAGATTTAGGAGTCAGTGTGAAAAGAGCAGAGCAAGGATTACTTTAAAGGAAACAAGGAAACAGTGACATGTAGGTGAGGGGGAAAACTTTTCTATTTTTTTCTTGGACACATTCTCCATATTTGTGGATAGCACATTCAACAAGCTTCATACCTTGTTCAGACAATTTTAAAGCATATAAGAGAAAAGTGAATCTAGAGGAGGAGAAAAATACTATGCTTCCCAGTTAATTTCATATAAATTTCAAATTTATAAACACACACATTATATATATATATATATATATATATATATATATATTTTTGTATAAAAAATAATTCCAAGAGGATAGAATCCAGGTAGAACTCAAATGTCCGGGACAGAGTAAGTATATAATAAAAAAAAGCCTAAACACTAATATTCCATGGTCATAATTTATTCCAAAGGAATAAATTATGACCACTAAACTAAACAATATTCCATGGTCATAATTTATTCCAAAGGAATAAATTATGACCATGGAATATTAGTGTTTAAGCCTTTTATATATATATATTATATATATATATATATATATATATATATATATATATATATATATATATATATATAAACACACACACATGACAGACAGAAAAAGACACAGTGTTATAACTCACCTCTGGTGTATAACCACTAGGATATATATATATATGACAGAGAGAAAGACACACACAGTCTTATAACTCAGTTCTAGTGGTTATACACCCCCTGGCCCAAATCTTAAGACCAGATAAAAAAGGGTTAATAAAAAAAATAAATAAAATACTGTTACTTTAATCAAAATATATTTGCAAAACATTTACATTTAATTAGAAAATGTAGTTTATCAACAAGTGAAAATTTTCAGCTTTTAATTGATTAATTTAAACATTGAAAAGTCTTTTTTTGGTTGGTCATAAAGATAAGACCATGTAAATGAAAATAGCAAATAAGTCACAAATTAGTCACAAGAATTTAATTCTCAGTATATCCTCCATATTTGCGAATTACTTTGAAAATTCGCTTTCGCATACTCACTATTAACTTCTGTATGAGGGTGCTTGGGATGCTCGCCCAGGATGCATAAACTGCAGCATGAAGAGCATCCACAATTTCAAATTGTGATCCATGTTTGTAAACATCATTTGCCATCCATCCACTAAACATTTTTGATTAGTTTTTGATCTGGAGAGCATTATGGATTGCAACATTGTCCTGCTGGTAAATCCAGTTTTCTCCACATAGATGAGCGCCTTCAATAATTAGTGATGCCTTTCTTAACATGTCAAATTAACTTCAAAATCTTCGTTTTCTTTTTTTCATCATATTCATACACTTCCAATGAATATTGAATAAACTTCCGCCCCGCCCCCTAAAAATTTTAGTCAGAATATTTACTGTTTCTTCAAAGCAAATTTCTCCTGGGTTTTCTCAGCAATACAAAATTACAGTATTTTTCATGTTCTATCAATGCTAACTTTCTAAACAAAAGTTGTTTCTTTTCCTCTCCTCTGTCGCTGCCTTCTTCTCTGAAAACTTGCTTGTTTCTTCTAAAATAAGCAGGAAAGGTAATTTCATCATCTGAATTGTACACGAGTTCAGTTACAGCATTTGTCACGGTGTCAGGAGTGAAAGAATTTGGAGAATTTGTTTTCTTAGATATTTAAATTAAATTTTGTTGTTTCTAGAGTTCCAACAACTGCTGCTCTAATTCACCAAAGCGAGAGTCCTTATGCAAAAACAATATTTTGTTGGCCAGTAATTTTCCTGGAGTCCTTTTCTTTTGGAATGGCCTGGGATCCACAGTATCGTGTACAGGCATTCATCAGTCAATTCGGTTTAGTAGTAGTCCTTTCATTCTGTAGTCAACAGATTTTGCCATTTTCTTTATTCTGATGGGCAGTACATTTATAATCAGAATGATTCGCTTGCCAATGTTCATCGGCCACTGGTCAGATAGGAAATTGCTTCCTTTTTTCTTAGATTTTTGTAGAACACAAAGTTTGTCACATGGGTTTCCCTTTGATTGGGTATGCAGGAGGATGGGGTGCAAATCACGATGTGTTTGCGTGGTGGCCAAAATATCCAAGCAACTCTCAGTAGGGTCTGATCACGCCATCGCAGGAGGACAGCCCGATGGTGCCTGGAGTTAAATTATCGTCAATTGCTTGACGGTTACATAATTTGGGAACCAGGTCATTCTTGGGTTGGATTGCTTCAAAGTTCACAGGCCCTTAGCTTGAGGGCGGAAGAGCAGGAAAAACAGAAAGAATCAGAAGAGAAAAGGAGGGGGAAGGCTGATCATAGAACATATTCGCTCACAAGTTGAAAGCATTTTATTTATATTTGCCTATTTTTCAAATTAGAATTTGGGATTTTTGGGGGAGGCATTGGCTAATGAAATTGTAGGTACATTATATATATATATATATATATATATATATATATATTTTAAATGGATATTATTCAGGTTATAAAAGGGTGTGTATGTGCAAAAGTTCCCAGTGCCCAATTTGCTTTCTTCTAATAGTGAAGACTGGGAAAAAAAAAAGTGGAAGCCACCATCCAAATTAAAATTCTGGCCTCGTATGTTGCATTCACTTTCACACTAATAACTGAGAAAAACCATGAATCCATCTCTTCTCCACCAGCTATGCATTAAATAACAAGGCTAACTGGAATCTGGGGAAGGCACCAGGAAAGCACTTACCTGTCCTCCCCCAAAAGTCATAGCAATTCACAGTTAAAGAAAAGAAATCTGTGGACAACCAAGATTTCCTACATCCTGAAGAAAGAAAGCATTAAAAGTAAATTAAAAAAGTGGGGTGGGACTTCTGCACACGACTACTAAGATGTGCCCAGAAGTATTATGACTTAACATACTGTCAATTAGTCGTTAACTTTGTACCAAGTCAATTTCTCAACATGTGATTTTAGGAAAGACTTTCCTTGTACAACAACCGGTAATTCTCTTCAAAGTGGGCTGACTAAACAAACAAGAATGAGAACATGATCAAAAATAAGCTTAAATTCTAGAATTAGCTCCCATTACACAGACACATTCTCACATGGATTAGGATTAGGTAGCAAGAGTTTAATGATGAATAAAGAGAATGATCATTGACAAAAATAATTATAAATATAAAAAGGTCATGCCCCTATTCCCTCAGTAATATTTTGCTATCCCTATCATTTCCAATACATTTCTACAGTTGATTGATTTATTCATTTTCTATGGCTTATCCCTTTGCAGGTTATTTAAATATTTTTAGATTGTAAGAATTTTTGTTTTTGAAGAGAATGTTTTAGTGATACAAGTCTTACTAATTAACCCATAGGTAGAGGGAGAAGAGGTGGATTCATATCTAATCAGAATTTGATAAAGAAATTATAAATAGATATACAAGGGAGGATCAATTCTATATTACAATTAACATATAAATTGATCCCTCACTTTGTAGCCACAATAACTTCTATAGTTATATTCAGAGAATGTAAATAAATCTAAAAGGCATGCATGTGTAGCTAACCAGTATTTAACCGATTTATTCACTTTCTATGGCTAATCAACTCTTTGTAGGTTATTTAAAGCCAGAAAATATTTTTAGACTGTAAGAATTGTTTTTTTTGAGATAATAGTTTAGTGATAAAAGTCCTACTTATTAACCCATAGCTGATGGGGAGAAAATGTGGATTCATACCTTTCACGGATATTTTGCATGCAAGTGAATATAACAAACCCAACAGGAATGGGAACTCTTCTCTCCAATTAACAAGTCCAAAGCCATTATCCACTACATCATCCACACATCCAAGCTTACAGCACTTATTCCAAGCAGTTATCCATCAAGGTACTAACCAGGCTTCACATTGCTTAACTTCGGTGATCATATAGGAATTGGTGTTTCAAGATTATGTGGTCGCAAACCATTTCTACAGTAGAGTTATCGACAATGGTTTTCTAGAGTAAAACCATTCTCAATACATTTGCATCTTAAATAATAGACCTAATTCATGACTTTTGGTAAAAGAACAAAGTCTGACTGCCAAAATTTGGTAAATGGGAGGTGGGACGCTTGCA
The DNA here is from genome assembly GCA_903632075.3 of Acanthosepion pharaonis. Lineage (NCBI taxonomy): Eukaryota > Metazoa > Mollusca > Cephalopoda > Sepiida > Sepiidae > Acanthosepion > Acanthosepion pharaonis. The sequence goes on along the minus strand of CAHIKZ030000911.1, from coordinate 666,259 downwards.
AATTTAATGTTTATTCAATTCCCACCTCCACCTCTTGCCTTAATTTTAGTAGAGCAGAAAAATTACAAAAGCTTAGTCATTAGTGATAAAAGTGTGTGTGTGTAATTTTTTTTTTCCTAAATTAACTTTTGTTCATGTACCAATGAATGCATGCATGGCTGGGTCAAAGGAATATAAATATTCAACAATCCTCCTTCTAAGAGATACAATTTAGTCCAGCAAGGAAATTTGATCACAAACTATTTCATCCATGAAGTCATTAAACACATTAAGAAACAAAAAAAAAAAAAAAAAAAAAAGAAAAAAAGAAAACACTAATGTCATTCAATTTTTACCTGATCTTGATAATGGCCATAAGGATGGTTAAAAGTAGTGTTGTACAGTAAGCAAGTAATAAAATTTGTGATGCAATCAACCAAGCACAAAAACTCATTAATACATGTAAACCTAGTTGAAGGCATGAGATCAAAAATTTGAATGCAAATTACATTCATTCTCTTGTAAATAAGTTAACTGAAAAATTAAAACAATCCTTTTCTATTCTCTAAACAAATATTTATTATATATTAAATATTTATTGCTACTCTATTGCTACTTCTATGACAAAGTGCCATTCTTTAGTTTCACTAGTTCAGACCTTTACAGGTAGAACATGTCATGTTACTTCCATGGAGCCGAATCACCCTCATTTCCTCTATATTTCCATTGAATGGAGGAAGTTCTGCTTTAGCTTTTTACCCCCTCCCACCTTCAAGAACTGCTACTTTGTAGAACAGGCACCTGCATAGATGCTTCCATAAATATGACCACAGTGATCAATGGCTATTTATCCTCCTTATCTTTATAATCCCTGCTTACATTCATACCAAATTCAGTAAACCTCTACCATGAGTGGCTATCGAGCCTTGTATTGAATGAACACTGATGTAAAAAAAAAAAAAAAAAAAAAAAAAAAAAAAATAAAAATAAAATTAAATTAAAAAATAATGCCGAGTTCTTGGACCAAGATTTGCAGATCACCAACCAAAATTTCACATCCCCTGAGTTAGGGTTAGTTCAATTAGCAAAAATTATTAAAGCTACTTCATAAAATATATCTGAAAGGGGTGAAATAAAATAAAAATAAAAAATAAAATAATGAAGCATTAAAATACATCAAATATAATTTAAGAAATGTCCTTAATGTCCAAGTCATCAGATGATGATTAATTTGTGCTGCCCCACCAGCACACAAATTTGTAAGTGGAAGACATGAATAGAAAGTGTTTCAACTGACAGAAATGTGTAGTATCAAACATTAAAAAAATTGTCACCATGTTTCTAAAAATAGTGTCAATCCCGATGAAAATATTTTAGCTGTACTTAATACCTCGCTCATAATATCTGAAGATCTAATTTAACACAGATAATGAGTTTGTGTAAAGTCACCAAAGTTGTTCACAGTGAGTAAGAATGAAACCTGAGCTACAAATTACTAGTTCTAATAACCATTCTAAGCAGAAATGTGTTAACACAATGCATATAACTCAGTGAATTTAATATACATTATAAACATGCAAAGGTTGCCATGAACACTCCATGGGTCAAACTAGCCAGACACTCCAACAAATTAGAGATCCCCAAACTAGAAAAATACCCCTTATTATATAGAGGAATGTGGAGAACGAAATCTGGCAAACTTTAATATCTTCCCATTCTACTAATGCCCACCAAGCAAAGGCGCATTAAGAAACATTATTTATCAGAAAATTTAAACCAAAACTCAATTCATTAAATAAACCAGAGACACGGCCCTCAAAATAGACATATATTTTCCTTACCATAAGCAACAGATAAAAACAGTTACTCGCCTTGATTTTTGTCTTTTATTCTGGGCTTAAGCATCAGTACATGAAAATCTTGAACATTTACAAACTTTTGAAAAGTTAAAAGTGAAGCTGGTTAAAGTAAGATTTTTTTTCTGAAAACCCACATGCAAATAATTCTCTGTAAACATACATGTATTATAAATATTATATATATATATATATATATATATATATATATATAATATACTTGTGTGTGTGCATGTGTATGTATGTATATACATATATATATATATATAAATACACACTGTTGTGTATGGCATGTATATATATATATATTATTCAAAGGCATATGGCAACCGATATAGATTATTCAAAGGCGGAAAGGAAGTTATGTAGGAAATACAAGTTTCATTCACTTTGCAGATTAAATTACAACAGAATTCTTGCAAGCCACTATAATATATTATTATTGTCATATGAAAAAAAAAAAAAAAAAAGACGTCATCTTTTCAAACAAGCAAGACAGGCACAAAAGACAGCAACAGTAAGAGAGCAATCAGGTTAGACTTCTGAAAGAATATCAAATGTAGAAGAATTCAGAAAAAAAAAAAAATTGACCCAGATAGATGAATAAGAGGTAGTGACAAAAAGTTCTTACTGTAACAAGCTCTTCCAAGATTCTTATGTTTGGTCAGATTTTGACAAATGGGTTGGGTCAAGAACTTTTCAGCACCACTCTCAAAGATACTACAGTCACAGAATTTTTAGTTTGAAGTCTTATTGACTATTTAGTAGGATTGCCTAGAGACATGTTAGTCACTAACAGTAAAAACCAAATCAATATTTTAAAATGGATAATGGCTTGAAAAATAATAAAAACAAAAAAGACTAGTAAGAGTAATGTATTTTTCATCTTGCATTGCTTTTTACTAACTCCCCTGTCCTTGAATTAGATAAGATTTTTCAGAATTTGAAAGAAAAAGTCATTCTGGCATTATTCCAACATTATCCTAAAATGGTTTAAGTAAAAAAAAAAAATACAGAGAGCAAAAGAAAAATAAAGAAACAAAATTGAAAGAAGGAAACTGAATATTCATATTAATGAACAAAAATCCACCATTGGAAAACTAAAGATAATAAAAACTATACAAGCTAGTATATACAGGATGCAATGATTAAATTGTTGCCATTTTATATTGTTAATTTTTGTGGATGCTTGTTTTTGTCAACTGCACAGTATAGTAAGGTCAGTTGGGCACCATCTGTGAGAGGGAAAAAAAAAAAAAAAAAAAAAAAAGAGCACCATGGCACAATTCACTATGCCAGAAATTAGGAAACAGCATGCTGTACTGCTTGGTATTTACATCAGAAGCAGTGAGGACGGTGCAGAGGATTTGGAAAGAGTTGGACGAGTAATGGTCATTACGAAGGTATGACAGCTTGGAAAACTCACTGATGAGAAAAGAACTCCCAAATTTGTTAGTGAGGGCCACAGACTCAACACTGAGGCCTACATCAAGTGCCCTTGAGGAGGTAATGCTGCCCTGGGTCAAGAGGGTGGCTGCTGGAAGACACTGTCTGGCAACAGGACACTGCACCATGCCACACAAGCAGGAGAACCCATTCATGGCTCTCAGCCAATTTCTGTGACCACAACACCCCTTACATCTGGCCACCTAACTCCCCAGACTGCAACCCCCTTGATTATTATGAGTGGGGTGCAGTTGAATGAAAGATCAACAAAACTCCTAGTAAGACCAAAGATGAAATGAAGGCAAGGATTATGACAGCATTCACCAACTTAAACAAGGAGACTGTCCAGAATACTTGCAGAAGATTCCAAGGTCGTCTAGAGGCCATGGTTTAAGCTAATGGCTATTTTATTAACTAAATTTATTATTTAGTATTTTAAGATATTTTTGCGTAATTTTGGTAAATATATCTGTTGAAAAAAATTTTCATTTTTGCATATTTATATATATATATAATATATATATATATATATATATATAGGCTGCTGGAAAGTTTTTGGCTTGACTAAGAATGGATTAAAAAAAAAAAAAAAAAAAAAAAAAAAAAATTTTTTTTAAATTGACAAAAGAGTTTCAGTGAAATTTCATGATCTCTGCACCATACATCCAACAATTTTCTTTACAATCAAAATTTGAACAGAAGTTTTCTCAGATGGCATCATGTTCTGGTCACAATGTTTTTAGCCTGCCTTTGTACATATGCTTCTAATATAAAATTATTACAAGTTGTAATTTTTAAATCTAGAAATAATAATTAAAAAAAGAAAAACTCACCAATATTGTATAAAAAGAATTATACATAATCAGTTGGTCAAATGTTGAAGCCCATTTTTTTCATACAAACTCTATGAGCTTCTATCAAGTCTCCACAATTCTCTTCACCTTTTTCAACAATGCTGTAATTAAAAAGGAAATGTCAATTATAAAAACAATTAAGAAATTAAAGTAAAACATGCAGTCTGTAAGACAGGGTTTATCTGTGGGAAATAAGAACATGGTATAGCGATATGTACTTGAAAACTAAAATATGGGTGGGGCATGCAAACTCACAAGGCCACTATAAAATAGCCAAGAGGGGACGGGGAGACAACAAAACAAAGAGTGAAGGAAGAAGGGCAATGTTGTAGAGATGAACACACCTCTCCAGGGTATAACTTGGACTCATCCAAATAGCACACATGACGCCAAGAATTGTTAGCAGAGCCAGCCAAGAACGAGCCTTATATCCTTATGACAGAATTCAGTAAGATTACGTTGACTACAAGTGACATTATTTCATGATTGTGTTATCTTCATTCAATGGAATGAAGACATAACAGTGGCAACAAGGATTTGAATTCACGCGCACACAAAAAAAAAATTCTTCCTACTTAATGACTACTTGTATGAATATAATACACGATGGAAGAATTGAAGATAATTATTCAGCAACAGCAATAATTCCAGAAGACATTACAACAAATACAGCAGCAGCAGATTGAATATAAAGAACAGTTGAAGGCAATCCGAGAAAAACAAAGAACAGGCAATGCGTCAATTTCAATTTCGCCAGGTTCAGTCACAAACTCAGTGAATTTAATTACATCCTGGAAGAAAACATTACATTTCTATTATACCTCAGAAAGTATGAGGCCATCAAGGATGGTTGGATGAAAAGAAAATATGTCTTCTATTATGAAAATTGTGCTCTGCTGAATATCTGAATTTCAGTTTGCCAAATACTCCAGAAAAAGTGTCATTTAACAAAACAGTGTCAATATTATCAAAATATTTCTAGTGAAAAGAATTCACTTTTTTATATAAATTGGCAGAGCATGACCCTTACTAAGGATGAAGATTTTGTCACATATGCCAGTAAAGTCAACTTTGAGTATGAGAAATTTAAACTGGACAAACTATCCCCAGACAGATTTAAATGTCTAATCTTCATTAAAAGCCTAACATCAAGAAATGATGTTGAAACACAATCTCAAATCCTTACAAAACTTGAACAAGATTGAAAGTTAACTATACAAACTGTTGTGGAAGTGTGTCAAACAATTGTCAATTTAAGACAATATGGCAAAAATCAAACAAAATGACACATCAAAAGTACAAGTAGTTCAAAAAAAGACAGTAGTATCAAAAGAAAAAAATTCTAAATAAAAATACTGCCAAACTTAATCCATGCTGGGGCATGCTTCATTTCAAAAAGAAGTGTCCATTTAAAACCAAAAACTGTTTTAATTGTGGAAAAACAGGTCACAAACTAAGCTACTGCAAGTCGAAAAGCAAAAGAAATAAAGAAATTAACTTGCTGAAAGTAGTCCTGCTAGCTAAAAACTAGGAAGTTCACATAATAGAAAATTTATGACAGTAAAAAGGAATAACACTACAGTGAGACTTCAATTGGACACTGATAGCAATATTACAATTGTTGATGAATAAACTTGGAACAGAATTTGCAAGTCTAACTTCAGAATTTGTTCTTCAGAAAAAAGATTACTGCTAAAGAAACAGTGAATAAACTAAAAAATAAATTCACAGAATATTTTCTCAGAAGTTCAGAAAATGTACGAAGTCAGAGGTATTTTTTAAATTAAAACAAAATGTGATACCAGTTTTTAATCCTAACAAGAAATATACACTTGGCTGCATTTGAGTCTATTAACAGCAAACTTGAGAGGTTAGAAAACTGGATTTATTGAAAAAAATAGATTATTCAGAATGGGCCACACTGATGGTTTAGATTAGAAAGAAAAATAATAAGATTCATTTATATACAGTTTTTTCAACTGGGTTGAATGATCTGTCTCCTTCCACAGGTATATCCCCTACTAACTCCAGAGGATATATTTGCTAATTTAAATGGTAGTAAATGTTTTTCAAAAATTGACCTGTCTGAGGCATATCTTCATATCTAAGTGGATGATGAATACCAGAAGTATTTGACTATTAATACATGTAAATGACAAGTTTAGAAGATTACCCTTTGGTGTGAAAGTAGCCCCAGGTATTTTCCAGCAAATAATGGATATGGCGTTGGCTGGACTAGATGGAACCATCGCTTACAGAGATGACATGCTTATTAAGAGTGCCACAGAAATACAGCATGTAAAACTGATTCAGCAAGTATTTCAGAGACTACATGATTATGGTTTTGAACTCTGAACAGAAATGTCAATTCTTGATGGATAATATTAACCATTTAAGTCAGATAATCAACAAAAATGAAAAAGACCAGACACCACAAGAGCAAGTTCCAGTAAAGACATGCCTCCCCAATAAATTTGGTGACCCTACAATCATTTCTCTGATTAGCAAATTATTATAATATTTGTGTCATATGTACAAATTGCAAGCACCACTGAATAATTTACTTAAAAAAGGTACAAAATGGAATTGGTTGGTAGAATGGCAAAAAGATTTTGAAGGAATGAAAAAAAACTACTAACTTATCTCCGACACATTACGACAGTTACAGATAATAGTAGCATCACACATGAGCAAATACAGCATAGGAGCAGTAATATGCCATAAATTTGTACACAGTACAGTGAAATCAGTTGCCCACACTTCAATAAGTTTGACAAATATGGAAAAATACTACAGTCAAATTGAAAAATGCTATAATTTTTGCTGTGAAGAAATTTCACAGAATGATATTAGGAAGAAAAGTCATACTGCAAATTGATCATTGTTCATTAATTATATGCAGTCTTAAGAAAGGGATTCGCACACATGCTCCAAACAGACTACAGTGTTGGGGTACGATTTTATTGAACTATGATTTCAATATGGAATTCCTATAGTCAAAAAGATTGATAGAGAAGATTTTGAAGATACTGTGATTGCTTTACTAGAATCCGAAAGCAACATTAAAAGCCATGTGTGTAACACTATTAAAGAATTGCTGCTCATGATAGATGATATCAAAATTAATTCTAAAAAGGATATGTTTGTGAGGAACGAGAAAACTTACTTCCTGCAAAGCACATTTGTCTGGCGTGTCAGGTCCTATTGAAAGATCAAGGCCAGCATTAAAAGAGAAATGGATTATTCCAAAATTCCTATATCACAGCAGATGTACAAAGGAAAAAAAATAAATAAAAAAGACTAAGAATTCAAACCAGCTTGAATTTATAAAATCAGAAGTCTCGTATGCAAATTTTAGTTGCCCCTGACACAGGCATAAATAGCAAGTCTGGAAAGAAGACAGCAGTTTGCGTTGTTGGTGTATGTGCATACTAACGAGACCAAGAGAATAAGAGCTCACTAGCAACAGCTTGGTTGGTAGACCGGAGGACTGGATGAAAGCAAGCAATTTAATCCATTTCAGTCATAGCAAAGGACAGGCGAACTGAATTACCCACAAAGATATTCAAAATATAGTAAGAAAATGTAATTGTTGTAATTCAGCAGCAAAATCACCACCTACAAATTATCAGGCATGGCTGAGCACTGATAAACCATGGACAAGACTACATATGGACATTGCTGGACCACTAAATGGGTCATACTATTTAATAGTGGTTGACAGTTTCAGGAAATGGCCAAGATATTAAAGCATAAATGATCTACTACTGCAATAATGATTAAATTCTTAAAACTTTTTGCAAGTTTGGATTGCCTGACAGTATGGTATCTGATAATGGAACTCAATTTACTTCTAGTGAGTTTTAAAATTTCTGCAAAAACTATACAGTTGAACATTTGACATCTTCAAAAAGGCCTTAAGAAAAGCTAAAGGATTGCAAGCTGAAGAAATGGCACTACTTGAATTTTTGAGCATACGTCAAATGAAAATGCCACTATGAAACCATCACCTGCAGAGCTCATATTTGCTAGGAAAGTTAAATCTATTTTCCACAAATTACTGCAAAAAAATTAAACAATTTGAAACTACCAGATCATTTAAGATCAACAATAAAGTCTTTTTTTAAAACTTTAAGGCCAGAAATGAAAATTGGCAGGAAGGAAAAATTATTCAACACCTTGGTAGTATGATGTACATTGTTGAAAGTGGACAATTTCAACATCAAAGACATAAGTCAATTAAGGTCTAGATATGCACAGAATAATCAACCAATAGAATTTAATTCACCAATGGTGATACTTTATAATACCTTTGAAGTACATATTCCTAAAACTAATATTGCAATACAATGCCAGGGTAAGTAGAAAGATAATTTGACTGAAACACTGGAAGTGGGCACATGTTGAAAAAAGTACTCACTAAAGAAAGTGCAGATCTATATAAAAAAAAGTGGAAGGGGGGGAAGCATCCCCTGCTCCCACCAAAAAAGATGGAGGAGGGGGTAAATAGAATGCTTAGCAAATATATCACTGATTGCTTGTATATTAGTGGCAAAGCAACTGGTTTTGCAGACTTGCCAACAGTGACTTCAGAGTAAGCAAGGCAACGGCACCCGATTCTACTGAACTATTGAGAGAAACACTGAAAAGCATAGTTTTGCAAAACTAAAATGCATTGGTATTTAATAAAAGCGCAGCTTTCTTTGAACTGTCTCCATGGTAACTGGCAGCTAAGTTATTTCACAACTGACTGACCTACACTTGCCATTCTAAATGTGGCTTAGATTGCTGTATAAAGAGCATGTATTCAAAATTAATGCAGCAGTAGCATAAATATAACTTGAAGAGGTGTCTATCATAATGTTATTGTGAAGCAAGCTCACATATTACAAACATTTTGCTGTGATTTCAATCCTCCCTAGAGGCTTCACTTTCATTTGTGAAAATCTGCACTGGCTGACTTGCTCATTTGGCTCACAAAACTATGCAAATCAAATAAAATTAGACCAGTTTCCAGCAATACGCACATTAAAGAGACAGACAACATGCAAAATAAATGCAATTAAAAGCTGGAAACAAAGAAATAATCCATTGAAATAGATAATGTTTTGCCTCAAATCAGTGAAAAAGCCAAGAAAATAACTGTCAATTTCCCCAATGGTACCAATTTCAAAATCAAAGAACTAGATTTAGTTCCAATTTATTTCGATCAAAGCAACTTTGGAATCTACTACAAAAGCACAAAGACTCTTTGAAGCATTACAAGTATTAAACATAATGGCAAATTAAGGAAAAAAATGCTTCATTTTAATGCAGAGAGTTGACAACCCAATACGAGAGTTGTGCTGAAAAGATCTCAGCCTGAACCACTTCCCATAATCTAACTAAATAAATTTTTTTTCAGAATCTCTTCTTGGTTAGGCAAAGAACTTTAGCATCCCTTTAGAATTTTTTTTTTTCACAGGCAGAACTGCAAACAAATTCAGGGATCAGAGTCACCATCAGTGGCAGGATAAACTTTTTGTACAGCAAGTAAAGTCACATATAGAGTGATAAATTTTCTCAATTTATAATCGCTTTTGTGTCAAGTTAAAAACCTATTTTCAATTTGTCCACCTACTGCAATGTATCTGATTCATAAATAAATTAGACTGTCATCTTTGAATGTAATGGTAATGTATTTGGTTGGGGAGGGGGCACTCTTACCATCACCTAAAGCAATATGCAAAGAGTACAAGAATGGCTTGATTTTAGTTGTTACATTATTTACTGCTAAATTTATTTTTTCATTGGAGGTGGGGAAACACTTGCACTAGATTTATTAGTCACAGTGAAAGATAAATAGCATTAACCTTGTCATACTATTGTCAAGAAATGTATTAAATGGTTTTATTAATGCTAATTGGGCAGACATTTCATCAATTCAAATCTTAATTGATTAATCAGAAAAATAAAATAAAAAAAAAAAAAATAATCAGAGGGACAAATACTTTTGCATAGAAGTGTTCACACCCACCAGAGTTTAGTTGTTTTTTTTTGGGGGGGGGGGTATAAAAATGAAAGAAACTGGGGTCCAGAGTAACAAAACCTAAACATGATCCATCAGTGTGGTGAAGTGGAATTCAGAATTAAGTTGAAAGGGAAATAAAACGAGGAAGAAATAAAACAAAAGAAATTATTTTATAGAATGGATAAACATAGTATCCCGGCTCATAGGTCAGACAAAATCTATCTGCAAGCCATTAGCTACCTAACCCTGCTTTAAATTTATCAAACAAAAATGATAAAAAGCCACTTGGTCTTGTCAGTTAAAAAATTAAACTTAAATTCTAAAGATTAACACAAAAGGCTGTAAAATGGTCATGTGTCAGTATTGTAGATATACAAGTAGAAAATTAGCAAAATTCTGGTCAAGATTGAAGTGTTCACTTTTGTACAAATGCCACTGACAAAGGCAGAAACCCCATCTCTTCTCCCTCCAACTATGGGTTAAATAGAGAAAACTAGGCTCTCTAGCCGTGGATAGCAACCAATCCAGTTTAGAATTCAGTTTGCCTTCTTTTAAAGGAAAAAAAAAGAATTTAAATTTCAACAGTAAGCATTTCACTACGATTATTCACAGATAAAAATGTAAAGGAATCTGTAAAGTTCCATAATTACCTACATCTTGAAGGGACAAGGAAATAAAAGAAAGTTCTATATTATAATTCTTGCAAAAGGTTATTGTATATATATATATATATTTTTTTTTTTTTTATTCCTGTCAATTTCATAGCCATCATAAATCATTTGTGGTATTTTTATCCAAAAGTTTTTCTCCACTTGTACAAATGATTTTAGAGAGAGGAAAAAAGAAAAAACCTCAACTGCCTATCTAAGTCTGGCTTTAAAGTAAAAGTAACAGGTATTTTTGTTACACATCTATAGTTTGTGTAATCAAATTTAGACCAACTAAATGACATACAAACTGTGACATCATGATTACTCTAGCCAAGAACAAACAACAGCCAATCAGAATAAAGCATGGGTGGAGAAAGAAATGATAAAACAAAAATAACTATCATTTCTCCAAAGCATCAAAGTCAAAAGAGTTTTGTGCCAGATGTCTATTAGAAAGGAAATGTAGCATTGACTTCCAATCCAATAGCAATTTAGATTCGATTTTAAAGTAGGAAAAAAAGAATTGTCAAAAAAAAAAAAAAAAAAAAAAAAAAAATGTATTTCAAGACAGATTTGAAAATGATCTTTTACAAATTCCTAGTGTTCATTCTTTAAGAGATGTATGGTAGAAGGAATGTATGTAGTAATTTTAAGTGACCTCTTCCTGTGGAGCAGAGGGTGGGATACAATTAAGTACATGTCAGTTATGCGAATCAAATGGGATTTCTGGATAAAAATGAAACCTGTCAAAAAGTAACACATAGAAGAAGTTGTATGAAGATAAGTAAACATTTCTAAACTTTTTTCCCCCCTTTTAATACGATACAGATTTTTTGTACAACTTAAAAGTCCTATTGCCATACCATGAAAGAGAAAACAATTTCAAATAAAAGCAGCACTCATTGTCCATAGAGATTTACACAAAGAGAGGATGGAAAGGTCTTAGAAAAAAATTAAGGGCGGGGGGGGGGAGACTGTTGTCCTATGTCAGTTCACAGACTACAGCACTTTTTTTTTTGTTTTATTCTAAACAGTACTTTTACAAAATTCAGTTAATTCATCCTTAAATTTACTTTGAAAATCATCTCTCAGACAAATCACATTTGCAGAGATTTTTAAACTGCTTGTTTATATATTTTAATCTATAATAGCAGTTCTGAGTGACAAGTCAACATGAGAATTTTTTTGGGGAAAAAAAAAAAAAAATTTACCGATTTATTTTTTTTTCCATATGAATTTATTTTAGGCCATTATCTTTCAAATAAAACCAAACTTTACTTCAAAGAAGATATTTCAATTATTTTAGAAGTTTTTTTTTTTTTTTTAGATCATATCATGGCAGTATCTACTAATATCAGAGTCAGATGAACATCAAAATACTCAATTCATACTACCTACCTCATAACCCCAGAATTAATGTAGAAAAAAAAATAAACAAATTAAGCATTGGTGAATCCTCAGTTGAATATCACTTTTTCTTAAATAATGTTTAAGAAATATTTTCAGATACACTGATACTTTTAAAAGGGCCCAGCCAAGCCTGATGGTTATAATTTAATACAATATACTCAAAACCCTGGGGAGTGACCAACCCCAATAAACAAAACCTCTCCATCAGTAAAGGGCTACCGTCATTATCTAGCACCTGAAGTGCCCCCCTACCTCAAAAACAGAGGGGAAGAGCTAAGAGAGTTTGAGCAATTTTTGTCCTTGGAGCTCCCACTTTAAACCTGACCCTGGGTCAATGAAAAATTGAAAGAAAACTTCAAGACAGGCAAGAAGTATTCATAAAATAAATATCAAATAGCTGATAAAATAAATATTTTTGCAGATAAGCAATAGTTCCATGCCTAAGATAATATGCAAAAGTAAATAAATAAATAAGTAAAAAAAAAAAAAAAAAAAAAAAAAACCACATCCAAATTTTCATGGTTATTTATCAATATTTTTAAGCATCAGTAACAAAATATAATTTAATTACCTTTTCTTTCAATTAATAAAATAAAAAATGAAGAAGCTGTCAACTTTTTAAAAAATGACGCATATTAGAAATAAATGAATGCCCCCCCAAAAATTACTCGTCAGACTTGCACACACTAAAACAACAAAGATGAGAAGTAGAGAAAAAAAACAAAAATTATTTAATGAAGGGAAAAAATAGGCTGGTAGAAGTAATATTTTTAGAACATTTGGGAAAGACAAACAAAACTTCCACCCCCACTATTTAGGTACCTTTGCCTTGATGTATATTAAATATTGAAAACCACAAACGAACATGAGTGAGTGTGTGTGTAGATACACACACACACACACACACACACACACATATATATAGCTGGCCACTCATACCCATCTACTAGAGCAGCTGCCAATCCCTATTGCAGATGCCTGCTCAGGAACACTGTGTTTATTCAACACCCACAGAGCCCACCTGTGGTTTATATTGCAAGTATGCTGAGCAGGCCGTATTTTACAGTTTCTGGGAAAGAGCATATTATCTAGAGTGATCAACAATTTGAACACGGCATGATGACTTGTGACATGGTGCTATCAAAGTTATTGACAATCCCCCACCCACCAAGGGTTCTATTTACCCAATTTCATTCACAAGGCTTGGGTCAACCAGTGGTATAGTTTTCAGGCATTTTCCAGAGGTGTCGCACACTGGGACTGCCCCCTCCAGTCTGGGATCTCATGGTCAGAATGTTCACATTCTAATCACTCAGCTACATACCCCCAATATATATATATATATATATATATATATATATATATATATATATATATATATATATACGCACACAATAGTTTAATCAAAAGGTTGGGTGGGGAGGGGGTTGTTGCCATAAAATTTTACTAAAATATAAATCTTTTGCTTAAATAAGAATAAATAAGGACCTTTATGCCTTAAGAAAAAAAAAAAAAAAAAAAAAAAAGTAAATGTGACATTTCAATGTCTATATTTTGAATGTTATACCAATAAAACTACTTTTATTTTTTTTTTTATTTATTTAAATTAAAGAATTTTTCCCTCCTAAATATTGACATTTGTAGGTGATGGTAATCATGATAAATTAAATGAAAGCCAAGTATTTCCACAAAATGGTTTAAACCAAACAGATACTTTGTTCCACAATAATGGAAAGAAATTTGGTCTTGTGCCAAATATCATTTGGCTAGATCAAAAATAAAAATGAATTAGCAGCCATGCTCTTTCACGCTCTTTGATGTTACCATAATTGGAACTGAATAAAAGCTTTTATTTATAACTAAATAAGAACAGAACCAACAAACATGCCAAAATCAGTTAATGTCCAATAAACAAAAAAAAAAAAAAAAAAAAAAAGTCATGCAGACAATGGCAAATATTGGATCAATAATCAATCAATTCTGAGCTGGACAAATGAAAGGAGCTTTAGAGTTTGTGCTTCTTCTGCAAGAAAAGCAGTTTATTTATTTTTTAAGTACACAAGAGATGACTGATCAAGAGGAAAAAGAGACTTCTCCAAAATTGGATTATTCCTTGCTTACAATATAGAGTAAATTATGATTTCCACAATATATGCATCATATTGTAAAAATGGTTAAATAAATAAAGGACATGATGTTTCAACAACAAGACAATGATTAATAGTGCCATACAGTGAAACTTGCCCACCAACAGTAAATTCTGTAGTTACCCAAAATTGATTTCTATAGAGTAAAATCTTATTTTCTTTTAAATTCAGAATAATGTTCTCATCTTTGTTGTTACTGTTACGGCATTCCACAACTCATCACCCATCTCTCTAACAATATGTGAACTCTTCCACTCTCTCTTTGCTGAATGCAAAGACAATTAGGTTAGACTGACAACCATGTCAACACATGGAAGCCAAGACTAAAAATAGATTCTCATACACGACAAATTATGTGACCAGCTACTAACGATTGAGCAGGAAAAGATCGACAGAACTTAGATTGGTGACAAATCTCAAGGAAGCGTAGTGTATATTAAATTCTCATATGAATTGACTTTCCAAATTGAAAAGAAGGAATGACAACCCCCAACTGACATGAAACTTCAACATTTAAATGGAAATGAGCATTGCATGGACAATTTCTTTTTCACTTGATACTGTCAAGCAAGAGAGATCACACAATGAGACAAACTCCAATTTAACTTAATACTATGCAGCTTACATTAAGGGCATAGATGAATGACGAAAAGTGACAGTTACCTAAGAAACACATATGTGATATACTTATTTGGAGGAAGGATTCGAAACATGAATTCTGCACAACTAAACCTATGACTTACACAGTATTGAATTTTCATAACCAAACATATAATTTCTTCAGTGCCCAAATTAAGTGACCAGATAATGAATGCAACATTAAAGTAAGATGAATAGATCTAAGGACATTGCTACTTGAGCAAACAAACTGGTTTGAAATTAAAAGGAGCAAAGAATTATATGAGAAAGGAAAAATCTTATTTCAGAAGAAAAACTTAAGCTAAGTTTTTATTGCAACTTCTACCTTCATAAAATAACACATGCATCTTTTCCACACAAATGTATAGTACCCATTTTTCCATGCATTATAAATGTTTTTATGCATTGTCTAGTTGTAATTAAATCTTGTTAATTTATTGGTTTGTCTTTCTCCAGTTTGTTATCATTCTGAAATCATGTATTTGACCGTGTACTGAATCCTTCCACTGTAGAATGGTAAACCTGGGCATCTTTTAAATAATGAGTTGTTTTTTTTCATCTTTTTTAAAAGATGTGTTACAGTAATTGGCCCCAAACATTACCATCACAGCATTTCAGCTGCTGTACACTCCAGCCTTTTTCAGGAGTGTCAATTCAAGTAATCATCAGGGAACTTTAAGTTTTAGATAAAAAAAAAAATAAAAAAATTTTCCCTGATGATTACACTGTCTACATCTAATGATATATTATCCTTAGTTGATTACACCTTTTAGCTTCCTGACCCAGGAATTGAACTCACAATTACCATGTGACCAAATTCACTAACCAATGCTTTAATCATTCATGGCTGAAGCTAAAACTTCAAGCCTAAAACCTAATGTTCTTGCCTCCTCTACTGCAACCTTGCTGTTAAACTAGACTTCCTCTGCTGCTTTTTTATATTACTTTCTTTTACCATTGCACTTTGGTTATAAATAAAAAATATTTTCATCCCAGAAATTCAGAGTAAAATCTGTAAAAAAATTTTAATTAAAATTTGTTCAAAAGCTGACTTTTCTAGTCATTGGCAGTCTTAATATAACAAATACCACTGTTAAAGTTATTTTCTATTGCAAAAGAAGTTTAACATTAAGAATCATTTTATTAGATGAGTACCGAGTTAAGTTTTATAAAAAGGCATTCTGAGAAATGAGTTCTCCCAACACACAAAATATTGACTAAGTCAAAACTATCAACTAAGTCAAACCTATCAACAGTAGTAAATTTTTTTAAAATTCCTACTACTTTGACAGATTAAAGAATTTAACTTTTGAAGAGGAGTGATATGCCAAGTAGTAAGCCACTGTGCCATGCTAATGAAAAATAGGTTCATTTTCTTAGCATAACTGCAAGAGTAGATGGAGAAGTGGATTCCTACCTTTCCCAAGGCTATTAGTGTTAAGCGAAATCTTAAAAAGGGCATGTTACAGCATAAAGATAAGTCATTTAAATTTAAAAAACTTCAATTAAATTCCTTGCTAAGTCTGAGGAAAAAAAAAAAAAATATCAAATACAAGGTGCACATCAAATAATTGGGAGAAGAAAAAAAAAAAAGTATTTTATTTTTATTGAACAAATGATCAATTTGGGAAAAAAAGTTATTAAATAAAGTCAGCCTCAGAAATGAGTGTAGGCCACTGTGAATGCAATACAAACTAATTTTAATGTAAGAAAATGCACTCCTACTAGTGGGTTCCCTGTAAACTTGATGGCCTTCCCTATTGGTAATACACTTGTGATAGGCCTGCTTCTGGCCCACAGTACCTACCCCTCAGCACATAATGGCCCATTTGCGTGCTCGAGTTTGCGACTCCTGCCCTAAACATAGTAGTATAAAGACGAATTCAATCAGAAGCTAAAAGGCCATGTGTTAAAGGTGACATGATGATGACTTATGTTCATCTAACCATTCCTAAGTCACATGGACCATGTGAGAAGGAATAAAGGTTCTGAAGAATCATCTTTTTCATTCAAAGCTTGACCTCTGTATCCAGCACATTAAGGGAGGCAGTGGCATTAATCCAGAGTTTATAGAGGAAGAAGTGGAGTCACCTGTACCCTAATTTGTTGACAATACTCAAGGCAAACATAGACTGTAGGATTCACAGAGGGCCACCTGTTGTTCCACTTAGTCACATAGCCAATTTCAAGAAACTACTGTGATTGGTGGCTAGTGCCACAAACATGATGCACATTATCACTCCCTGTATGAAACTGGAAGCTATGTTAATGCTTACATCTGAAGAAGAGATTAGAAACTTTAGGCGCATATCTCATGTTAGTTTTCCATTTATGGCCAGTTAAGATTATTCTCAAATATGTTGTGCATAGTTCATTTTTAAGGGATAGTTTCAGATAACAATTTTTTTTTAGATTTATTATGAATCTTGAAAAACAATAAATTTTTAAACGAAGTGAAAATGAAAAATACTTTCCAATGTTTCCATGAAAGATGCTATAATTAGTAACACATGTGCGAAACCATCTAACTTTGATCCCAATGTTAAAAAAAAAAAACAAATAAAAAATTGGACAAACTTTCTCAAAAGCTGCAATTAGAAACAAAATTTAAATGTTTTCTAAAAAAAAAAAAAAAAAAAACAAAAAAAAAAAAACTTATTAATTCCGTACGATTTTAACAAATAATGAATTTTATTTTTACTGAATTGAAGTTTTATCGTTTTTGTTTTTAAGTTAAATAAATGTCAATGAACTAATCGATCTTCCCTAGAAGAGAGGAAAGGCAAATGAATAAAATAGGACATCAGGCGACAAAAGATTTAAAAGTAACTTATTAAAAGTCAAGAAAGTTTTTATTTAATTACACTTTCGAAACGCTCCGCCATTTTTAGAGTTTTTACATAATTATATAATATTACATAATTATATTTTTTTAAAAATCATAATTTTTTTTTTTTTAATTACCCCGAATGGTCACAACTGCAGGAACTTACCACATATGAGAAAATTGGAGAGACGATGGGGGTGTGGTTAAAGTAAATTTGGAGAGGCGAGCAAAATAAGTGCCAAAGAAAACTTTAGAAAACACGAGCTAAAAATAGACATTTTAAATAAAAGTTTGTTCTTAGTTTGTTTTGTTATTAAAACCCGTCATAGCGCCGACAAAAATTACAACCAACACGGTAACCGAAAACGTGAATGTTTTTAAAAACTAAGAAAGATTTCTTCATACAAGTCCCCCTTCAAGAAAACATTTTGAAACCTTATTTGCTCACCTCAAAAAGTACCAAATGATTATTTAAAACCGCAATCTAACTACAATGAACTTAATGCGGAAAAAATATAAGAAGTGCAGTATCAAATAAGAATTTGTCATTTAAACCGAGAAATAAGTGTTAAAAAAAAAAAAAAAAAAAATTAAGATCGTGCACCTGGAGGAGGGAAAGCCTCAAAAACAGAAAGTCGTAATTATGTGATCAGGTATGAAATTGCAAAAGAAAGAGTGTTTTTTTTTTCCAAGGAAAAGAAAAGGTTAAAGTTTGGCAGTTAGAAACAAACAAGTAACAAGTCTGCAATAAGAAAGAAATATCAAACAATTCAATTAAAAATCAATTACTTTTTTTTTTTTTTTTTTTTTTTTACGAGATCGAAAAAAGGACGATGTCGACAGTAAAAAGTAAAAAAAAAAACCGTGACAAGTTTTTTTTTTTCCTGACAAACTTTGTTCGTTTTGACTGGTGAAGTTGTTTTGTTTTGGCTTCATTTTTTGAAATTAGAAAAAAAAAAAACTTTTAGACGGAAATAATTCAAATTGAATGTGAAGACAAAGTTTTTTTCTTAAGTAAAAAAAAAAAAAAAAAAAAAAAAAAAGAAAGCAAAACTAAAATTCAAAGCTGTAGTAAAAAAAAAAAAAAAAAAACCTGTTTTTTTCTAAATCTATTTAAAAATTATATTAAATAAAAAAGGACCCGAGAAAACAAAAATATAATAACAGGTAAAAAGCAAATTTAAGCAAACAATGATTTGAAAAGGGTTTAAAAAAAAAAAAAAAAAAAACTATTTTATTTTGATAAAACATGATTTTCCTGAAAGAAGAAAGGCAAGCTTCTCTAAAAACACATGGCAAAACTGGAAGTAGAAGCATGGTCGAATGTTTATAGCCAAGGTAACTAACAGTGTACACAAATACTGAAAATAGAAAATTGATCGTGTAAAAGTATCTATAATTAATAGTATTATTCAACTAGTGTCGATTTATTATTTTTCTTTCTTACTTACCAAGCGTCTCGGGCTTTTTTAGTTTCCGGACAGGCACAACATGCTTTTGGTTTGCCTTCTTTACCGGCAGCAGCAGCGGTTACTTCGGCAGGTTTTTCATCAGCCATTTCTGTGGCGGCTTCTATTATTATTATTTTAGAAAAATCTTTTAAATTAAAATGTTGAGTAAATGTTAATACTTATTTTTTCTCTCTTTCACTCTCTACTTGTTTAGAGAGTTGTGCTGCTGTGGCGACGAAAACCGCTTGCAAACAGATGCCTTCTCGTCCTTCGTTCTTCACCTTCGTTTAGTGAAGGTGATGGCCGTCAGAGGGCGCAAGTGACAACCAACTCGAGCTGCCTGCTTGATAACATAAGTGCATTTCTATTTGATGCCTTTTTTATTAAAAAAAATGTATTGCTTACTTCTTTCTTGTTTTGAAATATATTATTCCTAAGAAACCGTTTAATATAAAAAAATAAATCTAATTACATCTGTAAATTTTAAATAATAAATCTCTTTTTAACTTATTAAGCCTCCGTTAAGTAGTCAGTGTATGTTTTTTTCAAACAACCACATGATTTTTTTTTTTAAATTATTAAAATTTTAATTTTTTTTTAAATCATTTAGTTCTTGTTATTATCTTGAGTGTTCTTTTTGTTTTATTTATGGTAGATCAAAAAAATTAAAAATGAATTTGTTTTAAAAATTCAAATATGTAAAAATACTTTCATATTTAAGCTCAGCCTAAGTTGTAAATTCACGCAGTTTAAGAGTAAGACTAAAACCAGAAACTCCTTGTCATTACACTACTTGACAGAGGTAATCTGAAAGCTACTTTTGTTTGACTAATAAAAATTTGATTTACCACTTTTTAAAACTAATTGTTCGCCTGATAATACAAGACTTGTAACAAGAGCCACTCAAGGGTTACTGAATGATAACGTTGTATGAACATAAAAGGAGGAGGTAAAGTGTAGGTTATGAGGATATGTAAGAAAGATAACGGTTTTTTTTTTACTATTCACCCAATACAGGGCATAAGAGCCACTCAAGGTAGAGGTTTACTGTGTGGGTGTTGTGTTAGCGTAAGAAAGAGTAAGAAGTGGAGTTCTTGGGGCTATGCAGGAAAGATAACTTCTCACTCTAGGATTGATGAGGTCAAGATTTAATTAGTGAATAATATTTCAAAGTTCAGTCACAGACGTTAGAAGTATAGTGTGGAAATAAACATAGGAAGCAACCGGAAACCCAATCCTAAACAGGAAACAAGAGATAAACTTGTAGAGTTACCCCATTTTACTTTTCTAAAAAAATTGTTGTTTATGTGTATATAGTTTTGTTACTTTATCAAGTATTACCCGGACTCATATTCGAGTCCGCAATAATTTTGGGGGGAAAAATGTACCAGAAGACACGTGTTTTCTACCTAAACACAACCAGCATTCTCGCAACAAACCTCTACTCCTGTTCAAAAAACCGAGGACGGTTAATCCTAGACTTGAAAATGTTAAGATTGAAATGATCAAGGAAGCACTCTCTCGGGAGTTTGATCAACAGGGTAGCAGTTCGTGGGAATAAGCTGTCAGAATGGAACTTACTTCTTACGATGGGAATGCTGATGATTCGTCCCAGGGTACGTGGCATGTCGGGGTTTAGAACTGATTGAAATAAGGAATGTATCGTGTCAGAATATTTGCCATGGAAACATCGTCCATCTTGTTAATCATAGACCATAATAGTTTGCTGTTAAGAAAGGAAAACGATTTTGTCAAGGGTTTAAACATCCCACGTTACAAACGGAGGTTTAAACGAACTTTCGAAACTCAGATTTTTATCATGACTATAATGATCTGTTAAAATAACTTTCATGATTTTAATTAATAAATTGCAATTTTTCTTCGCCCATAACACTCCAAATGCAGTGAAATCTATCATATTAACTTTATTGTACAACATACGAGGTCTGAACAAAAAGTATCGGGACTGGTACTATGAAAAGAAAACCACAATGCATATCAATTCGGCATTTAATCTTCTCCAAAGTAGGCTCTTTCTGAAACCGGACACTTTATCCAGCGTCGTTTCTATTGATGGAAGAATTCTTGGAACTCTTTTGTTGGGGATAGCGAACAGCTGCCACGTCGGATTATTTTGGACTAGAGCCCGGCGTTGCCCGGGGATGTAACAGTAAGAGATAGATCAAGTATCGACCATCATAAAGACTGAAAAATAAAATTGACAAAGATTATTGTTTAAGGTTGACGGACACGCATGTCGTAATTATTTTTTTTTTTTTGTTTTACGAATTGGTCAAACCCGAACTCAAACAAAAACATTGTTTTCAATCGACATGAGTCTATCGATTGAATAGAATTTTATTATAAACAATAGTCTTGTAAATGGAATTTTAAAAGCATTCTGAATGTAAAAATAAAGAAAAAAGTGTACAAGACAATAAGAAACACTACCTGCCAACAAAAAGTGAAGTTTTGTTGAAATCGGTTGAAAAATGTAGGAAATCCGATCCCATATATAAACGAACACACACACACACACAAACAAACAACCTGGGTTTTATAATAAGTATAACTCGATATGAGTTGTACCCCTTTCATTCTGGCGACAGAATCGTGTTTTATCGTGTTTTCAAATTGATTTCGTGCAAAAACAATTGTGCTTTTCCAATTTTTGGCGCTGTCAGAACCACCGCAAGGTAATTTTATGTAGTCCTGTGAAGTTTTGTTGAAATCGGTTGAAAAATGTAGGAAATCCGATCCAATATATAAACGTACAGACACACACACACACACACACACACACACACGCACGCACGCACGCACACACACAATCTGCGTTTTATAATAAGTAAGATTTCTTCTACGTCTTGAAATTTTGAAATCTTGTTCCTTTCAAGTAGGATTAGATTTATGAAGAGGAAAAAGTCGCAAGGGACGAGATCTGGAGGATATGGTAGTTGTAGGACCTAGAGAATGATGTCGTTGGCCAAAAACTGCTGCATAAAACATAGTCACTGATGGAACGTATGTGGTGTTATAAGACGATCACACTCTAAACACCTTCCTTCCGAGCACGAAACAATGAAATTGAGTGAGAACGTTATAACTTAATGTGTATGCGCGGCAAAGTTCAGTCTGTTCCAAGTGGCTTCACCCTGCGTATTTTAGCTCCGTCACCATAGTATCAATACCAATACTTTTTGATCACAGTATTTACCATATATTGTTCTATCATCTATAAAATGTGGAAAAAATCCTTTTGTACTTTATCATTACCTACAAGCAAAAAGGGGGCACAGATAGATAGCGGCTCGGATTGAGGAATCGGAGAGCCGAGTTCGAATTCCAGCAGAATTCATTACATTCACTTACGTGCTAATACCCTTGGGAAAGGTATGAATCCTCTTCTTCTCCTCTCCAGTAAATAGCAGGACAGATCGGGTTCAAAAATTAATTTTGATTATTCCCAAATTTATTTCTAAGTTATAAAAGTTGTTATCGTACAAAAAAATTTGTCACAAAAAAAAATCACAAAAAAAAATCACATAAAAAAATCACATAAAAAATCACATAAAAAAATCACATAAAAAATGAGCAAAAACAATCGCAGTAAAGAAATCTTAAGAATCCAAAATTTCAGAATTGCAGGTCCCGATCCAGACCGGAATGTTTTTAATTTGCTCACAGAGTCGACCTGATTTCAAAATGGCTACGGCTATGTTGGGCTACTGCCTCTAGGAGTAAAGTTGAAAAGGTGTGACACAGTGACACACTGACATTCGCATTTATTTATGTAGATGAGTGTAACGCACATGAAACATTGAGTAGCATCGTACAGTAAGAACAATATAATATGTATATATTTTAGCGCTGTTATTTTACATCGACCACTGTATTTTTACACCCAGCACTCACTATGCACAATATTATATCTATCTATCTATCTATCTATCTATCTATCTATCTATCTATCTATCTATCTATCTATCTATCATTCTCTGTTCCTATCTATCTATCTATAAATCTATCTATCATTCTCTGTTCCTATCTATCTATCTATCTATCTAGCTAGCTAGCTAGCTAGCTAGCTATCTAGCTAGCTAGATAGCTATCATTCTCTGTTCTTATCTATCTATCTATCTATCTATCTATCTATCTATCTATCTATCATTCTCTGTTCCTTTCTATCTATCTATAAATCTATCTATCATTCTCTGTTCTCATCTATCTATCTATCTATCTATCAATCTATCTAGCTATCATTCTCTGTTCCTATCTATCTATCTATCTATCTATCTAGCTAGCTAGCTAGCTAGCTATCGATCGATATATCGATCTTTCATTCCCTGTTCATATCTATCTATCTATAATTCTCTCATATCATCTATCTATCTATCTATCTATCTATCTATCTATCTATCATTCCCTGTTCATACCTATCTATAATTCTCTGTTCATATCTATCTATCTATCTATCTATCTATCTATCTATCTATCTATCTATCTATCTTGTGCATGGTTTCTTCCTATACCTGATGATTACCTACACATGAAACTGACAGTCGCACTAAGATGAGAAAAGAATTTGCAATGTGTTATATTAACAGCTCTGTACGGATGCACTTTATGTGCAAAATCTTAAATTTATATCTAAAATTATGCTCAAGTGGCTTGAAATTGGTCCAATCAAACGTGAGAACGCAGGAATTAAACAAAAGCAGTTGTGTAAATCTACACAGAACAATCCTTGAAGACGGATGTAACAACATTCCAAAGAACTCGGGAAGAAAATAATATAAAATAAAAATAAATATGAACTTTGGCAAATTTACCAATAGCACATAACACCTAAATTGGAAATTGGAAAAATTAAATAGAAAAAATTGATCAGTCAGTTATGTGCCACACGTGATACACGCTTAGACGATCATGTATCTTTCGATACATGACTGACGAGGCAGACGGATTGATAAATCCATCACCTTAGAAAATTACTTTACGTTTGGATAAGAAATTGAACAAATATGAAAATTTTGAGGAATTTAATACGGGAGGAATTTTGCTTTAAGACACGTTTCGAACTTTGCTTGGTCAGCAAATTTGCTCTGTGTCCGGAGTTGGTTGAGCCTTTGAGCCTTGCGTTCCTAAACCTTCTGCCTGAGCACCTGAGTCAAAATTCGCAAATAATTGGTATGTAATGTTTCACGGTAGGTATAAAAATAGTCACAAGTTTTTACACACCGTTCAACCGCTGGTTGGGCATTACGTCATTTTTCCCCTATCACCGGTAAAGCGATTGTCAGGGCTTTAAGGGTTAAGGCTCATCGGATCTAACGAGTGTCGGAGTTAACTCCTCCTTCAGTCCGTTAAGCCTTTCACCAGGGGTCTCTCTTCCCTGGCTATAAATAGCCGCTGACCCTTGGCCTCTATCTCTTTTTTCCTTCAGGATTTCAGCTATCAACCTCGAAATGTAGGCGCTAACAAGGGATAGCGTGGAAACACGCTAAGCACAATACACACACACGCACGCACATACAGAATATTCACACACGCACGCACATACAGAATATTCACACACACTTCGTCCTTTGTACTGTTTTCATGTATTGTAACTTGTTATTAATATATATTTGTATATACATATATTATCGGTCTTGTGTTTTGTTTGCTTTCTTTACCTTCTTCTTTGGACTTAATCAAAGTCCAACCTTTTTATGTAGTTGGGCCCGGCGGGCAGGAGTATCTGAACCTTACTTGCGTTTCTTCTACGTCTGACTTCTATCAACAACTCTACACGAGAAGGACGCAGATTTTGAGTACTGCCGGGGGCGTGGGCATCTTTTTCTTTAATAAGATTTTTTGAATATTCAGGCTGAGAGACGGAAATAAATAAATATACTGTTTAGTGTTTTTAATAAATAAGTGGAATGACTACTCAAATATTAGTATACACTAACATTTAAAGTGATAATATAACACACATATATAAGAGTAAAAAAACTAAAGCTTAAAATAAGTTAAAAGCTTAAACTATAAAATAAACTGACATTTAAAGGTCAAGGTCAACAGAACTTAAATATAATATATTATAATAATATTATTAATACAATAATATCAAAATCGGCTACTCAAGAGATCCATGTAATGACAAACAGGCGGAGATTATATCTGCCTGATGAGTGTTACTAGATGAAACTGAAGTATTGAGAGGGATAGTGACGAGGAAACATACGTGTTATGCTTAAAGAAACAGGATAAGGAATTTATTTACAAATTTACACATTTGGAGTTGTAAGTATTTTGTTTCAAGAAAAGGAATCAAATATTTAAAGTTCGTAGTTTCGATGAATTATCAAGAAGAGAAAATACTCATCATTAGACACAAAGAAATATTCCCAAATCTTTAAAACAAACTGAGAGTGTTCGTTTTTCACATAAAAATTATACAGTTGTATTCAACATGAATGAAAAGATGCATTTTGTGATACTTAGCGTTGGAGTTGAATAGAGTTCTTTGAAATTGCCCTTCTCACATCAGAGGCTGATAATGTATCAGAGTGTAATTTGACACCGGTGTTATCCAGACGTGTGGAACTCTGTCTTTCTGCCTCCTGCTTCTCTCTCTCTCTCTCTCTCTCTCTCTCTCTCTCTCTCTCTCTCTCTCTGCCTTGATTCAACGTTCTGTGCCTATTTATATCAAAAAGCGATTTCAAATCGGCTCGTTACTTTTTTCTCAGTTTGTAAGCCGCTTCTCTTTTCCATTGGTCAAAATAAATTTTCACATAGGCTCGTTAAACTTTGCCTTGGTCTTTTCTTCAACCCGGAGCAATTCCCTTTTTCCATTGGTCAAAATAAATTTTCGCATAGGCTCGCGAATTTGAAAACAGTGGAGAAAAGAAAGTTATTTTTATATCGTATTCAACACAAAACTCTGAGTAGCCAATTTTGATATTGTATTAATAATATTATTGAAGAAATAACACTACGTTGCTGTAACCAACTGACAACTTACCAAAAGACCTAATCAAGAGAAAATCTCAAACAAGGATAGAAAAAAAAAAAGAAAAAATGACCTAAAGATTAATACCTAACTACGCAGTAAGTGAAAACATTTCAACGTCTACATCACAGAGGAAAAACACTTCACAACGTTAACTCCTTTCAAAAAGATAAAACAAATATATTGAGCTTCTGGGTTGGAAAATATATTTTAAATAATAATCTCAATTTAGTCACTTTAATAAAAAAAAAAAAGAAAGAAGAAGAAACATTTATTCCGATTCAGAATGCCGAAAAGATTTGTCATTATTTTTCTTTTTAATATACTATGTCCAGAAAAAATTTGATTTGTCTTTGAAGGTAAAGAAAAGAAAAAAACGTGATTCATGGCCATTCATGCAAATAGGACATATAAAAATATTTTACATTTTCGGTCCAAACTGAGTAAATTTTTTGGTGCCCAGGGCAATCATGACCCAGATAGAGACAACAGTTTTTCTGCACTCATTTTGTCAAAAGCCATGACATCAACAACGTATTAATTTTTATTTTGAGACTCACATCGGATGATTTCCTCCCATCCTACCAGTTATAAAACCAAATACAGCAATAGATATATATACAAGTGTGTGTGTCTCTCTGTGTGTGTGATGTGCCAAAAGTCATGGGATAACAGGATGCAAAGGTAATGATAGTTGGTGCCATCGTAGCTTGACATCGTGGAAATACACAGACCTATAGAAGCTGTGTTTTGACATCTGGTAAGAAAACCGGATAAACTGCCCATGGCAAGTCGACGTGAATTATCGGAGTCCATGCGAGGTATGATAGATCCGGATGGGTGATCTCATTTCTGAAATTGTATGGGGAGGCATTATACATCTACGGTGTCACATGTGTATCGGAAATTCTGAATGAAAAGCATGACTGGTCGCTTTCAATAGTGCGTGGCCGGTAACAAAGTCACAGGAAAGAAGTCACAGAAGAAAAGTCACAATTTGGTCTAAGAATAAGTCACAATTAATTAGTGTCCGGTAATAAAGTCATCTATTTCTATCTGGTACTTTATTAATTTATGGGTCCGTTTTGCTTGCAATAGAAATTCATAACGGTTTTTTTTTCTACGTGTGAGGTCTACGTTCGCGCTCACCTCCATAAGCAAGCCAAAAACAGATTCTTTTCTTCTTCTTTTTTAAATTGTAAAAAAATTCATTTTAAGTACCTCGAATATCACCCGCACTTATGAAACGTAAATAATTTCCTGATTTTTGGTATTTTTTCATTCTGAGCGCAGGAATTGTTGCGAGGCAAACTAAAGAAATTTTGATTTAAAATTTATAATTTCAAAAGAGTGCCAAAAATTTAATAAAAAAAAACCCCCAAAAACTTTGATTTAAAAAATTTATAATTTCTTGGGGTGAATTAATATTTGAGATAAAGTAACTTTACATTATTTCAGGTGAATTAACAGAAAAGTTCTGAGTTTATGTGAAGAAGGCGTTAAGAAAAGTGTTTTTTTTTTAAAGTTTCCGCCAAAACGTAAACAAACCACAGAGATCGTATACGAAGATAGATTTAGCCGTAAAAAACACATTTTCTGGCAATGCTATGCTCATATATTCGATAAATTTCATACCTAGAGAGTTCTAGTATATCATTAAACCCGACTTTATATGGAGAAAGCCTCAATTCGACATTAAAATTTGAATTTTCAGACAGAGATATCAGGTCATCCCATAAGTTCTGTCCGAATTTTACCTTTTTGTTAAAATGAACGAAATTTAAAGAGTATTTTATAATGTCTAATGGAGCTGAACATTATTTTTATGTTTAGATGCATTTAAACTGATCAAATTTTATTTCAGAGAACAATAAAATTAAATTATGTTTGATTAAAACCCTGCTAACATGGAAGTACCCAAGAATCATTTGAGGCACATAATGCTTTATGAGTTCAAGAAAGGAAACTCAGCAGCCGAAGATGCTAGAAACTTGCGTGAGGGTCTACTCCGAAGTTGTCTTGGGTGAGAAGATTAGTCCAAAGTTGCCTTGGGTGAGAGGGTTAGTCCAAATTTGGCTTCCGTAAGGGTCTAGTCCAAAGTTTTCTTGGTGGAGGGTTAGTCCAAAGTTGCATAGGGTTGGAGGTTAGTCCAAAGTTGGCTTGCGTGAGGGTCTAGTCCAAAGTTGTCTTGGAAGAGAGTATTAGTCTAAAGTTGTCTTGGGTGAGAGGATTAGTCCAAAGTGGCCTTGGGTGACTGTAGTCGAAAGATACATTGGGTGAGAGGATTAGTCCAAAGTTGCATTGGGTTGGAGGTTTGTTCAAAGTTGGCTTCCGTAAGGGTCTAGTCCAAAGTGGTCTTCGGTGAGAGGGTTAGTCCAAAGTTGCATCGAGTTGGAGGTTAGTCCAAAGTTGGCTTGCGTGAGGGTCTAGTCCAAAGTTGCCTTGGGTGAGAGGATTACTCCAAAGTTGCCTTGGGTGAGAGGATTAGTCCAAAGTTGTCTTGGGTGAGAGGGTCAATCCAAAGTTGCCTTGGATTGGAGGTTAGTCCAAAGTTGATTTGCGTGAGTGTCTAGTCCAAAGTTGTCTTGAGTGAGAGGATTAGTCCAAAGTTGCCTTGGGTGAGAGGATTAGTCCAAAGTTGCCTTGGGTGAGAGGGTTATTCCAAAATTACCTTGGGTTGGAGGTTAGTCCAAAGTTGGCTTGCGTGAGGGTCTAGTCCAAAGTTGCCTTGGACGAGAGGATCAATCCAAATTGCCTTGGGTGGGATGTTAGTTCAAAGTTGCCTTGGACGAGAGTCTGGTCCAAAGTTGCCTTGGGTGATAGACTAGTCTAAAGTTTCCTTGGACGAGAGATTAGTCCAAAGTTACCTTGCATGGAAAATTAGTCCAAAGTTGTCTTGGTGAGCATAGTCTAAAGTTGCCTTGGGTGAGAGTCTAGTCCAAAGTTGCCTTGCATGAGGGTCTAGTTGCTTTGGACTAGTCTAATCCAGTTGCCTTGGGTGAGAGGATTAGTCCAAAGTTGGTTTGCTTGATGGTCTAGTCCAAAGTTGCCTTGGGTCAGGGTCTAGTCTAAAGTTGCCTTGAACGAGAGTCTAATCTAATGATGCCTTGGGTGAGTGTCTACTTCAAAGTTGTCTTGGGTGAGATGATTAGTCCAAAGTTGTCTTGGGTGAGTCTAGTGCAAAGTTGCCTTTGGTCAGGGTCTACTCTAAAATTGCCTAGGACGAGAGTCTAGTCTAAAATTGCCTTTGGTGGGAGGTTACTCCAAGGTTGTCTTGGGTGAGTTTAGTCCAAAGTTGCCTTGGACTAGAGTCTGGTCCAATGTTGCCTTGAGTGAGAGACTGGTCTAAAGTTGTCATCGACGAGAGATTAGTCCAAAGTTGCCTTGCGTGGGAGAGTAGTCTAAAGTTTCCTTGGGTGTCTGGTCCAAAGTTACCTTGGACGAGAGGATTAGTCCAAAGTTGACTTAGACTAGTCTAGACCAAAATTGCCTTGAAGAGCACGGTGGAGTAATCGATAGCGGCTTGGATTGAGGAATCGGAGAGCCGTGTTCGAATTCCAGTCGAATCCATTACATTCACTTACGTGCTAATACCTTGGGAAAGATGTGAATCCTCTTCTTCTCCCTCCAGCTATGGGTAAATATCAGGACAGACTGGGCTCTATAGCCGTGGATGGCAACTGGTCTAGGAGAGGGAAAACTCTGAATTCAAAACCTGCGTAAGGTCGTTTGGGGACCTTGTGGCACGTAGTGCACCAGATCTCAGTAATCGGCCCTTCAAAAAGTGTGGATGATCCTGCACGAAACCTTCGCCACTATAATCAAATCTCATGCGGGTTATGAATTCCAAATTCCCATGAAACTCCAATATTGGAGCCGGCTCAACCCACCTCGGGTGAATGCCGTTACAAGAACAAAAACAAGAAGAGAGAGAGAAAGTTGCTTTGGGTGAGAGTCTAGTCAAAGTTGCCTTGGACAAGATTCTAGTCCAAAGTTGCCTTGGACGAGTCTAGTCCAAAGTTGCCTGGGACGAGAGTCTAGTCCAAAGATGCCTTGGGTGAGAGGATTAGTACAAAGTTGCCTTGGATGGGAGATTAGTCTAACGTTGCCTTGGGTGGGTCCAAAGTTGCTTTGGGTGACTCTAGTCCAAAGTTGCCTTGGTTGAGAGTCTAGTCCAAAGTTGCTTTGTGTGAGGGTGTAGCCTTAAGTTGCCTTGGATGACAGTGTAGTTTAAAGTTGCCTTGGACGAGATTCTAGTCCAAATGCCACTTTGATGACGCAACAATTATATCAGTGCAGTCTGTGAGAAACATTATTTTTTCTAACCAGGCAGAGGGGATGCATTTTTGTTCACGCACCATTTTCAATTGTTACAACTCCATTTGTGATAGAGATATAAATTTGAAAGTGCAGATATGTTACCAAAAACAGACCGTAATGAAAAAGATTGTTATTTTATGTGTAAATGCATATTTGCGATGACGTCAGCATATTTGTGATGACGTCAGTATATTTGTAATGACGTCAGCATATTTGTGCTGACATGCGAATGTCATTTCAGAAAATTACATCTACTCTTCCTTTATGAGTCGTGTACAGAAATAAATATATTGTATTTTTGTCTGAATTTCTGGGATGAGGAATCATAATTATTTACACTATTTATATTCGGACAGTTGTCCTTATCTTTCTTGTTGTTATCACAACGTTCCGCCGAGCTTATCGTGCCACTTATATTTTCTACACAAACCAGATGTTGGCCGTTCGTCACCCCAAAACAGACTGCGTAAACACTTTTCTGCGCATCGTTCTACGCATATATCCGCTTTAACCAAATAAAATGAAAATACGTTATGACCAGTCTGAGCCACTCCCGCTCAAAAACCTTCATTTGGAGCCGATTAACAGCTATATATACTTTTAGCTTTCTGCTACCACTTTCTTTCGACGTCAGTTTTTGTACAAGCTAAACACCAAAGTGGATCACAGAGCCTTGATATATCTCTGACTCCTGATTGGTCAATTAATGCCGATATCATGCTTCCGTCTACGTCCGCACGGTTAAAATTAATTTTCCGCCCAAAATCTGTCTATGTGACATGCAATATTATAAATATCACGTTTAAATACTTGGACACATTTTTAACTCATTCTCTTTTGCCTTCTCGCACACACAAGATGTATCATTAGAGAGATCACGTCTGTCCCTTATGGGAAGAAGCTATGGCACACGTACACACGCGCACATATGTACGTACGAACGTTGCACATCTATTAACTCATCTTATTCACTTATTCAGCTACAAGCAACAGAAACATATTGTTGTGGTACGATACACCTAATTTACATAAGTGGAGTACCGACCATATAAATATGGGTTGGTACCGGAAGACGGGAGATTGTAAGAAGAGATCGAATCGAGAGACTCTGCCCGACTATGATTTAGTCAACCCATTCTGCAGGAACAGTCTTCCCAAGAATATACCAAAACTAACTGTAAATATTGTGTACCTTTCCTTGTTTCAATACATTTTGTTTACGTACATTTTGTGTTGTATTATTATTATTCCATGCTTATCCAAGTTTCAACACATATCATATCAACTTCTAACAGTGAGTTTTGTGGCATCATACAATTCGCCAAATTCACGCCCTTCAAATCTTTGAAGTTTCTAAGTAAAATTTCCTGACATAATACCAAACTTCAAAATTCACTCACTCACCAACAAACTACACTTCAATTTTAACATCTACGATTTTTATCGAGACAACAAGAATTCTACTCAAAGAACATACAGTTTGCCAAACAAACGTTTTATTCAAAAAGCAACTTTGAACATAACCTAACGCAAACTTACTTCGATTCAACTATCTTACAGCCAAAACTTGTGCATTAAATATTAAAAATCTTTTGGCCCAAAAGATTTTTAATATTTAATGCACAATTTACTCAAAAGTTATAAGCTTAAAAAAGTGTATCTTTTAAGCAGAAAATTCTAAATTTTGATATCAACCAACATTTCATTTACCAATTTCGATTACAACAAACTTTCCAGGAAGAACACAACTTACTTTCTTCAAAAGACTTTACTCATTTATTGAATCAACTTTATCACGTAATATTTAAACTTCCATCTTTTTATCTGATTCATTAACAAAAAATATTTTATATTCAACAAGTAAAGGGAGACAACTCTTACCTAATCTCTAATATCAAACTGACAGAAATTTACGATGTAAAATATTATTTAATCTGAACTGATTAATTCTTTGAAAATCCTTTTACTGACAGGAACTCTAAACAAACTCTTTATCTATCCTAAAGAACATTCTCATGTGGCATATATTTGTTATATAAATTCTTTATTCGTGTTTTTCTAAAAAGGAATATTGTTTGTTTTATATTTTGTCGATGATGACCTTGTCTCATGTCCAAAGTTAAATGTTTGTGGAGAAGTTTATTTTCACGCAACCAACACATAAATAATACTTTCTGATATATAAATATTTTTTCCTAATGACCACCTCCTCTGCAACATACTCAAATTCAAACAGACCCGAAACAGATCAGTGTTTGATGTCAACGAGAGAAAAGACCCACCCACAACGGCAGCAAACCCCACTGCCCATTTCAACTCTAATTTCACCATTCGTTCTCCCTGTTGCTTTAGCAACAGCAACAAATAACAAAAGTTACTAATTTTGAATTTATATGTAAATGTCCTCCTGTGTTTGACGCTTGAATTTACATTTGTTGAGGTGGAGAAGGAATTAACCTCCACAACAGTAACAACAACAAAGTTCTATCTTCCAGGTTACCCATTTACGCCTCCGCGAGAGGCTTATCAATCAAGACACGTTGAATACACACACGCACAAAAGATGTAACGTTAGAGAGATTTCGTTTGACCCCTTTGGGGCAGACGCTATGACACACACGCGCACACACGTGCGTACGAACACTGCACATCTCTGAACTCTTCTCGTTCACTCCTTACGCAGAAACTTATTCAACTTTACAACTTTCGCCTCTTGTCAATATTTACCAGCGAGAAATATTACTTCAAAATCCTCTGGAGCTATGAGTTAAGATTACACATATTTTCAGCTTTCCAGAATTCTTTCACTCATATCCATCTCTCTTCGGTGAACAACTTAAGAAGCGGCTAGTAAAGTTTATTCAACTTTTCGATATTCATGTGAAGATTACATTTTCCCTCAATCATAAGTTTCTTCGAATTCCTCTTACATCGAATTTCAGCCAACAATACCTACTTATTGAAGAACATTCTTTCCATTGAAACTTACTATTATTTCATGAACTAAAATCTTTTCTGTGAGTCGAATATAGTTTCCTTAAAGTCTTAGCTAATTCAAATAACAGTTAAAGGGAAATAACTCCTATTGTATTATTACAACTTTTACTACATATAATCGCATAATTGATTATCTATGTATTTCATACAGTAAAATGAAGATCGTTTGTTGTTATAGAAGCAGTTTTTGTGTTGTTTCTCTTGTTTGATTTTCGTTTGTTTACACATTTGTAAATTAAAAAATGTACGGCGTCAATACAAACTCCCATCAAATGGTCTTATCAACCAAGGGGAGATAACCAATATTATTCATACTGTTGCATTGAAGCATTTGGTTTATTTACTTTTCAACCTTTCGACTGTCATGAAGTCACTAGTTCCAGTCCAAATTGAAAATTTACAATAAAAGATAAAAGGTTAGAGAATAATCCTACAAAGATTTTAAAAATTCAGCCATTGCTTAGAGCTCCAGAGTATTTTAAAATCAATGGACAAAATTGCTTCCACCTTGAATTTCACAATTCACAAATAATTTGCTTAGGAGAGGATTAAAAGCTGTTGTAAACTTTTAAGCCTTGTGTGTCTTAAAATAAATATAAACATGGGTCAGCAAACAAAAATTGAATAGACTCTTTCGTCTTCGTATAGGATTTCGTTTTTGGCTACCGGCGTCTTCGAAAGAACTCTCTTAAGTCGTCAACCCGATTTCCATTGACCAAGGCCACAGCTGAAAGTGTGTGGCTTTAGATGTTCACAGGTGGTTACCTTCGGATAGCGTCTTTAATCAAACATGCACCAATTTATGACCTTTTAAAAATGCATGCAAAGATAATTAAGAAAAAGGTATATATTGTATGTACTGAAAAATTTTATATCTTTTAAAATAAAAGATAAAATATTTTCAAAGTGTTCATAAGTTCTTGTCAGAAAGTTCTCGTATTGATAGTCTTTAAGTCCTTAGCACATATATATATATATATATATATATAGTGATAATATTAGTGGTCAATGTATATATATATATATATATATATATATATATATATATATATATTGACCATTGATATATATATTATCACGTTATATATATATATATAGTAATAATATTAGTGGTCAATATATATATATATATATATGAATTCCCAAGAGGATAGAATCCAGGTAGAAATCAATGTCCAGGACAGAGTAAGAATATAATATAAAAGGCTCAAACACTAATATTATATGGTTATAATTTATTACATTGGAATCGTAATTACGATCCAATTCATCAAACCTACAAATTCAAAAAGCTTTTTCCTTCATCTCGGTGTGGCATCATTCTCCTTTGAAATATTTTCTTCATCTCTTTCCTTTTCCCATAAGTATCTCCTTTTGAGATCTTTCCTCGCTTTCTTTTCCTATAAGCTGTCATCTGTCTCTCTTTCATCCCCATGTAGCGGCTATCCGCATACGTCGTAGTTTATTTTCCAAAATTCAACGTTTCTCTCGCGTCCCACGCGCTTGCGTTCGGTCATCCGTTCGATGTTCGAAGAAAGACTTTTCTTTTTTTTTTTTTTTTTGCATAGTCAACCAAAACTTTTGCGTTCATAGCAAACGGGTCCATCTATTCCATTCGGAGATAAATTCTCCTTCTCGTATTTTCACGAAAACGTCCTTTCAGCCCTGAGGGCTGGACAAAA
The DNA here is from genome assembly GCA_903632075.3 of Acanthosepion pharaonis. Lineage (NCBI taxonomy): Eukaryota > Metazoa > Mollusca > Cephalopoda > Sepiida > Sepiidae > Acanthosepion > Acanthosepion pharaonis. The sequence goes on along the minus strand of CAHIKZ030000911.1, from coordinate 630,991 downwards.
CTCTTGTGTTTTTCGCAAACACGTCAGTTCGGTCCTTAGGCCTGGACAAGACTCTTGTATTTTAAGCAGACACGTCCGGCCGGCCCTAAGGCCTGGACAAAACTAACTTTTTCGTTTCACTATTCGTTTCATTTTTTTTTTTTTTCTTGTCACGTGGTCAATTTTCAAATACGAACTTTTTCCCATTGTGGGCGAAATGAGGTCATTGACCCTCTCTCTGCAGAGTCAGAGAAAGTTTAGCTTAAAGTGTTTCAACCTTTCCTATCAGAAATCTATTCGTGTAAATCATTCTGTCAACGCATTGAGCAAAAGAGAAGGAAAGGGTACATTCTGGTTAATCGTTGTCGCCACTAAGTCTACCTATCTTTTTGGGCTTACTATCTTTACGTTTAATTCCATATTTTAATACCTCAATCTTTTTTGTTTGATCCACAAATAAATTAAATTATTATGATTATTATTCTGTTTAGTCTATTTTTGTATGTTTTACATTAATCTACTATGAAATGGTAAAACGTTTTCACAAACTTTGTTACGGAACTTACGGTTAATTTAAATTAGTCTTCAAATAATATTAATTTTGTGCCCCTTCATGTTTTCAATTGTTCAATTATATAAATTATTTTCCAATACAACGGAAATAACTCAAACGGGAAAGATGTAGGGGGAGATAACTACAGTTGTTTAACTCTAATTATTCTCCATGATTTTTAACCAATATTGAACCATTTAATAATTAAGTGCGAGAGTGCTATCCGGGATATCAGACTCATCCTTGAGGATATAAAAATAACACCTAAGGAGGAATTACATATTCTTGGTTCTCCAGTCTTTCCAATGGCCATTCGAGAATGTTTGGATACTAACCATGTCATTAACAAGAATGACTGAGAACAGTTTTTCGCTACCGAGTTTCCTCTAAACTCTCCAAAGTGCCCCTTGCTACCTCGAACAGGATTTCTTAAATGAGATAGATATCACAGTTAAGAGATGTGCGGAGCTAATTTGCAACGTCAATTTCGACGACACAGGCTGGAGGCAGGCAAAGCTCCCTTTGAGTTTCGGAGGCCTGGGGGTTCGATCAGCGGTAGATTTGGCCCTTCCAGCATATCTTTCTTCACTTTCGTCCAGTCACGAATTAATTGATGAGATACTCGGTGGGTCGTCTCAGTGTTTCTCGGGTAGTTCTTTCGATCAAGCTTGCAGCGTCTGGACCCAAGAATTACTTTCTCTCCCACTAGATACATCAAAAAAAAAAAAAAAAAACAGGGATAAAATAAAATGCGAGGCCAATTTTACTAATTTGAGGCTCTCTCTGGATCAGCATCGCCTCGCCTGTCTACTATCTGATTCACAACCGAGTAGTGGCGCCTGGCTCAACGCAGTGCCCTCTTCATCTACCGGTACCTTTCTAGATGATGAGTGCATTCGAGTGGAGTCAGGATCCGTCTTGGACTCAAATTATGTGATCGTCACAGATGCAGATGTGGAGCCTCTATCGATGAGTTTGGTTTGCATCCTTTCTCCTGTCGTCGTAGTGCCGGCCGCTTTCCACGGGATTCTGCCATTAACGACATCATCAAAAGAGGTTTGGATGCAGCTGGGTTCATTCCCAAATCGAACCCGTAGGCCTCGACCGCGGTGATGGAAAGCGGCCGGATGGCATTACCATTTTCCCTTTTAAAATGGGGAAGTCGTTGATTTGGGATGCGAACTTTTCTGCCGGTAATTTGATCAGGTCCGCGGTTGAGCCGAGATCCGTCGCCCGGGACGCAGAGATGAAAAAAAATAGTTAAATATTCTTCTCTTGCTGATAGATTTTTTTTTTTTACTCCTGCGGCAGTGAAGACTTCAGGGGTTATTGGCCCTCGTTCAATGGCGTTCCTTCGGAGGGTTGGCGCGATTGCATCTCGATTAAGGGACGAGCCTCGCAAAACGGAGTGGCTCTTGCAGCGTGTCTCACTGGCAATGGTTCGAGGTAATGCTTTCTCCATCATTGCGGCTGGCAGAGGATAGAAAAAAATTGTTTATAGTTACGTTGTTCTGGAATTGTCATCAGTGGTCAACTGAACTTGTTTTGTTACAATAAATTTGTTCTATTGTTTAATTTAATAATATGATGTATGACTACTTAGTTTGATTGTGAATATCAAACTAAAGGTCACAATATCAGCGTTAGTCGAATTATTAGAATGACGCAACGTTGTCATTGAATATAACAACTACTATTTTATCTTTATTATGAAGTCAAGCAGCCAAATTCAATGAGGTGAATAATGCAAAGATACCCATGAAAATGGAAAAAACAACATGAATATTTCTAACCAGTCCATCAAACATAAATCCTAATACTTCTGACTATATTTAAAACGTAAAAAAGTATCTATGGATACAGAAGGGGCCTTATACACAACAATTTATCAAAAGTGGAAAGATGAATCCATTGCTAGGTCAGCTGCTAAGAAAGTCGGTTCGCAGTGCCGTGCGAGATATTTTTTCTCTTCGGAATCAATCTTACATAAGTTTACTATTCGTTCATGCTTAGAATATTGCTGTCTTTTATGGTTCGGCACCCCTGTTATTTACCTTGAGCTCCTTGATAAGATCCAAAGAAGAATCAGCAATATTATTGGTCTTGATCTGGCATCTCGGTTTCAATCACTTATCCACCGCCGTAAGGTTGCCTTTCTGTGCCTTTTTTGTGATACCGATTGATTCCTTGCGATTCCTTCCAGGACTTTATTAATTTGCTCATATGACATGGCCCTCCATCTTCTTGAAAAAGGTAGACATTCTTGTCAATCTGATTGGTTTCAAATAGTGGGAGTAGTCCTTTCTCTAATATTTGACAGTATTTTGGACCATTCAAACATTCGTCAACAAGAATCATCTCAGATTTCCCTCCAAACCAGACAGTACCTCACACCATTACTCCAATCCCTACATGTTTCACGGTCACTTGCAGACATTCAGTGTTCCAAGTCGCATTCTGATTTCTCCAAGTATAAACCAATCTCGAATTCGAATATTGGCAGAATTTACTTTCATCTGACCAAATTACAGACTGTCAAATTTCATAATCTTTGCTCTCGAATTCTCTCGCCCAGTCCATACGCCTGTTCCTGTTAACCTTTGAAATCAAGGACTTCTTTTCTTGCAACTCTTCTTTGATACCCTAGCTCTTTTAGAGTTTTTTTTCATCGCATATGGCGACATTTTCATGCTGTTGACGACACCTTTGACGCTCTGACGACAGTTTCTGATGACTTCCCTCTTCAGCGACCTTTTCGTTCTTTCAGACACGATGCTTGGTCTTCCTGGAGGTTGTTCTACACGACAAGGGCGTTCTTCATTAAATTTCTTGACAATATTATTAACCGTTCGATGATTAACCTGGCAAAACCTAGCAATTTCTCTATTTGACTTACCACACTGATGCCATCCTATTATTTGCCCTCGTTGAAATTAACCAATTTCCTTACTTCCGTGAACTTTCGTTGCAAAATATAAGTCAACTATCGTTCATAGATGAGAGTAGCTTGATACTGACACAGTATTGTCTGAAAAAAAGAAGAGACGTTATTATACAATAGCCGGAAAATTATGATTGGCTTATAAAGAATACTAATAACAGTATTAAATTCAACGGGTTTGGTGTAGAGAGGTGTGTATGCACAGTAGGTAAAAAAGCTTGCAAATATAATTTATAATCATGGACTTAACTGTTGGAAGAGTGTCTAAGGAACAAGTGTGATCTGCGATCTTGTAGCATCTGTACACCATTAACGTCGGAAAGGACGACTCCAATAAACGTGTGGTTACTACGGCTGTTGCTTGCAAGAGAGCAAGATTTCAGGATCGAGTTTACCGCATGGCGTGGAAGGGATGCTGATTGGACAGTAGTTAGCCAATCAAAATCCCGGATTAGGATGATTTTTGAATGATAAAGGGGTTAGTTCCCTTTACTATCACTTGCATATTCTTATAGTATTAACAGTAGTTTTTTATTGTTTTATAGACGTTTATGCCAAAGTGCATTTCTTGTGACACAGACGATATGTTGATCAATAGCATTCTGAACTTCTTACGCACGCAACTCTGCGACCGCATTCGGCAGATGTCCTCTTTAATTAGGCTTAACAAACAGGAAGCTCGTCCTTCTTGATTTGACAGCTCTGTTTACTTTAGATTCAGTTGCCTTTTATTCTACGTTGAGTCGCCAATAAGGGCGTTTTTCAGTAGAAAATACATTTAAGATTGGCTTTCGTGTCAAGAAACACTTCTTGCATGGTTATCAAAATATCATGAAAACACATCGACAGAAAATTTTCGTAGTCACTTGCAATAACATGAGTCGTTTGTATATACTATATCAGGGCCGGCACGAAATACCCTCGGGTAGGACAAGCCTGATTGGGTAGTGCTTCTAACGCTCGTTATCTTATCAACATTTGCTTTTTTCTACCTTCATTTATATACATTATAACTCAAACTAAGCCCAACTGCCTATTAATGATTATTATGATAACGCTAGAATTATTTTAAAATGTCGGATTAAAAATAAAATTATGAATTCTTTAGAATTTGTTTTGTTTACGTTCCTATTACGAAACTGAACATATATGGGGTATCGAGAAAAATAATCCGAGTGAAGAGGATGTGCTTTTCTTAAAAGGGGGGGGTAGTCTTCCTTATAGTGTAGTTCGTTAAAGGAGTTATGCTAGAGCTATGAAATCTTGCAGGCATAAATTTCATTTTTTCTTAAGAACTGCATTGTTCCCTTTCAGGTATGAATGTGAGCTGAAAAGTTCATAGGCTGACTATGAAGGAGTCATGCTAGAGCTGTGTAATCTTGCATGCTTTCATTTCAACTCTTATTAATAACTGCATTGTTTCTTTGTATGTACGATGTTGGGCTGAAAAGTTCATAGGCTGTCTATGAAGAAGTTATGCTAGAGCTATGAAATCTTGCATGCATTCATTTCAACTCTTCTTATTAGTAACTGCTTTGTAGATTTCCATGTACGAGGATGGGCTGAAAAGTTTCATACGCTGACTATGAAGAAGTTATGCTAGAGCTGTGAAATCTTGCATGCATTATTAACTTATTAAAAACTGCATTGTTTTTTTTTTTCGTGTAAAATGACATCTAAATGTTCAAAGAATTCTTCAAATGTAACAAAATTTGTCATCGTGGCGTTATCAGTACCTGCAGTAAAAATATTTAACTCCAAAGACATTCATGCTGACATGGGAATTACGCTTCCCCTTTATCAACAGTGCACAATTGGGCAGCTGAATTTAGGAGGAGAAGGGAGAGTCTTGAAGATGACCGAGGGTTTTGCCGTCCTGCAGCTGCCATCACCGAGGAAAACATTGATCGTGTTCACCACATAGTGATGGATGACAGTCAATTGACTATAAATCAAACAGCTAACACTATTAGCATATCCTGTACGAGAGATGATAATATTCTGCACAATGAACTTGGCATGAAGACGGTTTCTGCTCAGTGGTTGCCACGTCTTCTGTCACCTGATCAAAAGCGCACCAGGATGATCACATCACGGGAAAATTTAACCTTGTTTCAAGCAGACACACGCGATTTGAGAGAAAACACTTTTATCCACACATTTACAAGAAACTACAATTAGACAATAGTTTGTCCATGCAACGATCCGAATACCCCTTAGAAGATATAGAAAAGAGAAGTGAAATGAGGTCTTTCTAGTGAGTTGACTTGTCCGTACATTCGTCAGTGACGTAGCTAGAGATATGAAACACGTAAGAAAATGGAGGTCTTGAACAGACGTGATATAGCTCTGATGAACTGGCACCAACAAGCGAGATGATTTACACTCACAGGAGGACATATTCAAAGCAAGGAGGGAAGAAGGAAAACAATAGTTAACCTACCCAACAGACTTGTGTAAATGGATGTCAGAACAAAAACCGGGTGGAGGGATAGTAAAGAAACAAAGATTAATTAGAGCTACGAAGGATAGGAAGCTGTGGAGAGCTATGATCAACCTATTTAACAAGCTTGTGTAAATGGATGGCAAAACAGAGACCGAGGGGTATAGTAATGAAACAAAAATTACTTAGAGCTATAACGGATAGGAAGCTGTGGAGAACCATGATCAATCTAAACGGGTTTGTGTAAATGAATGGCAAAACAGATACCGAGAGGGATAATAATGAAACAAAAATTAATAGAGCTACAAAGGATAAGGAAGTTGTGAAGAGCTATGAACGTTCACATCTTACAGAGAGGGACACGGCACATATGAGAAAAAGACGTTTTTTATGCTCTTAAAATTACAAAATATTCCCAGCAAAATGTTTTTTCGTAACAGAATTCCTTGTGTGAAAGAAACGCCGGCTTCAAATAATTCTGGTTACTACATATCAAAAAACAGCACTCTCGTTCGTTTTTTTTTTTTTTTTTTGTTTGTTTTTGTGCTTGTAAAATCCACAATAACTACGTGATATGAATTAATACTCTCCTTCAAGTAAAACTCACCTTTGAAATCAGTATAGTTATTTTAATTTTGTTGGGAGTAAAATAGAGTACTGCTGCCATTTTCTTCATATTTCATTGGTGAGATGTAAGTTCCTCTAGAGCAGTTTCTTCCAACGAACCGCTGCTTTCTGGAACCGACTCCCAAGAGGATGCTTTCCCGACAACTACAATCTTAGCCTGCTCAAGTCTAGGCTTAACTGTTATTTTTCACATTATCCCTATAAACTGTGCCTCTTACTCTGTAACGCTCTACCTCAAGTGGATCTTGTGTCTTGTACAGGGTGAACATCATTGTAAAAAAAACATATTTGGTACCTCTTACATTGAATGTTATATGAGCTAGTCTCACTTGTTTATCTGTTGTCGCTAACAATTCTCGCCAGACGCCTCTCGTTCAGCTTATTACATGACTGGGCCGTGGCCACCGATACACACGGGGGTCACGACTGGGCTCTGTCATAAAAAAAAAAGAAAGAAAAAGAAACGGGTCAAGGTTCACAGCGGACAAAAAAAAATATTCAGCTGACAAAATTCTAGTTTTTTATCCTAAAAAGTGAAAAATATCCCTGTCTCATAAATAGATTGAAAATTCAAGGAACTTTTAATTCAAATTTTAATGTCGAATTGAGGCTTTCTCCATATAAAGTCGGATTTAATGATATACTAGAACTCTCTAGGTATGAAATTTATCGAATATATGAGCATAGCATTGTCAGAAAATGTGTTTTTTTTTACGGCTAAATCTATCTTCGTATACGATCTCTGTGGTTTGTTTACGTTTTGGCGCAAACTTTTTTAAAAAACACTTTTCTTAACGCCTTCTTCACATAAACTCAGAACTTTTCTGTTAATTCACCTCAAATAATGTAAAGTTACTTTATCTCAAATATTAATTCACCCCAAGAAATTATAAATTTTTTAAATCAAAGTTTTTGGGGGTTTTTTTTTATTAAATTTTTGGCACTCTTTTGAAATTATAAATTTTAAATCAAAATTTCTTTAGTTTGCCTCGCAACAATTCCTGCGCTCAGAATGAAAAAAATACCAAAAATCAGGAAATTATTTACGTTTCATAAGTGCGGATGATATTCGAGGTACTTAAAATGAATTTTTTTACAATTTAAAAAAAAAAGAAGAAAAGAATCTGTTTTTGGCTTGTTTATTGAGGTGAGCGCGAACGTAGACCCCACACCTAGAAATCTTAACCTGTTCAAGTCTAGGATTAACTGTTATCTTCCGCACACATCTTCGTAAACTGTGCCTCTTACAATGTAATTCTAACTCGACTGACACCCGGGTCTTGTATAGAGTGAACCTCACTGTAAAAAACAAAGAAAAACATCAACTTTATTCGGTTGTGTTTAAAAAAAAACAAACCAAAATGTCCTTTATTTGAAACAGAAACTTTAATGACAAGAATTGTTTGTATCAGCTGACCCTTTTCTTGTAAATAAAATACAACGGGACAACTACTTGCTCATTTGTTTTAGAGATCATAGTCGTCTTGTATCGCTGACTCCATTTCTTCATTGTTTTTTCTCGCCAAATGTTTTATTATTCTCTCATCGTTTTCGTCATGTTGCACTTCTTCATTGTCCAGGTTTTCGTCATGTTCCTCCGTTTCCTCTTCTGCTTCCTCTTCACCGTCTTTCATCGAATCCAAGTCACCGTCATTTTCGTTATAGTCACCCTCTTCATCGTCAGCCTCCGCATATCCAGCCTTCATATTTTCGCTGAATTTCGCAATACGTCTGTTTTGGTATTTTTTTTCCATATCCGATTCATTTTTCTGCCCTGTCTCGCCTTCTTCTTCTTCTACTTCTTCTTCTTCTTCTTTCTCAGAGGATAAATTCAAGTTTCTGTCGCTTAACTCATTTTGATTGGAATTCACAACTTCTGAGTCAGCATTTGTTTCATATTCTTCTTTGGCATGGAGCTCTTTTTTGTTTCCACTAGGATCGTCATCTTCCAATTCTGGTTGACTATGAGACGAATGTAATTCTATACTATTCCTGACAGCGTCTTGCCCATCATCAGCGGCCATGTTATTCAATTTGTAAGTATGGTCTAAATTTTGACGCCTTTCTTTATTAGTCTCTTTATTACTCATCCTGTTACTCTTGTGATATTTTTCCAAATTCTCTGTATTTTTTTCTGATCTCATCCGCTTTTCATCTTCGGAATTGCTATTCTCGTTTTGGTTGCGTTCATCTTTGCCTCTATCACGTACAGTATTGGCTGAATTATGGTGTCGCTTCTCATGGACACCATTTACGTGTTCGTCATTCTTTTTAATGGATTCATTCTGTCTCACTTCAGGCGTTTCCCAACTTGACGAATTCGCCGTCCCTCTCTCTCTGTTATAATTTGGTTCATTACGAACGTAATGTGTCTTTTCATCTTTTACTGGAAACTGTCGCCGTCCAACTTTTGATTTATTTCTGAGATTAGGTTTCCGAAGAGCGTGTAACAATTTATTGCCGCCTTTTTTGTCCGGATGCGAATGGTGTCCTGGTTTTTCTGAATCTCCAGCCCCACTGCTGATTTCTATAGTAAAACTACAAACAAATGTATTCATTTCCGAATCTCCACTGCCATCCGTATCGCCTGTACTGTCGACCTTAACAATCTTACACATTTTATTGTTATTTTCCCTTTTATAATTACTTTTTTTAGTTGGGTTCGTTTTGATCGATTTAATTTTCCTGTCGTAATGCTCTTCACTTTGCTTCTTATCATCATCGACAGAAATGTATTCTTTGTTTTCAAGATGGTTCAATTCATCGGACGCCAGTTGGTCATTCAAATTACTTTCGCTGAAATCACTTTCCATTACAGATGGGTTGTCAGAGTCTACGAGGTTCCACCTTAACGAGCCTCTTAATTTAGGAATCTGCAAAAGATCTGATTCTTTTATCCCCCTTGGAGCCGATAGAATATTTGAAAATTCATTACTGATGGCCTCCAGTTTTTTCGAGTCGCTTTTCACGTCCTCTGATAATTCTTGCATTCGGGCGTTCCTCCGGTCTTTCTTCGTGGTTGAAGAATCAGGAGAATTTGAATGATTACTCATTAAGAAAGACTTTGTATCATTCTCTAATTGTATATCCTCTGGCTTATCAAGGGTTAAACTCCCCGAATCAGATCTGGGGAAAATATTTTTTATCGACTCCGCTAAATTATTAGTTCCGCTTAATTCATTTGTAAAACCATCTTTTGGGTCAATATTCTCCCTGAGAAAAGTACCAATGTTTGTTTCTCTTGCGGTTTTGATATGAACACTGTTTGTTGTATTTCCAACATTTGTAGAGCCATTATTTGTCAAAGTACTGCTTGTTGTAACTAACGTAGTGATGTTGTGTGATACTTGTATATGACTAGAGTTTTCTAAGTCGGCCGTTGTCGACGACGCAACTGGATGTGTTTCATTGTCTTCCTTTTCGGGAGAAGCATTTCTATTTGACCTTGCTTGACTAATCGTCTCCATGATTAGAGAAATTATTTTGTTGAGTAGTTTATACAAATCTTTCGCCTCTAAATCTGCCAATGACTCTGCGTTTGCTTTTTTATTGGTGATGTTGTTGTGTCCGAGGCTTGAGTTATTTGCAGATTTATCAGCGACGCTTCTCAAATACAAAGCGTGACCGGCGCCATTTTCAGCTATATTCGGTGAAACCAAGGACATGATTCCATCGACGAGTGTATAAAATCCTTTTTGACTGATGCCATCGTTTATTGATGCTGAAAAGAAAAAGAAAGTCATCAAAGAAATCCTTCAACTATTTCATCAATTATAACAGTCATATAAGATTTTTTTTGTGGGGGTGACAGAAAATATATATGAGCGGCCTCAACAGTATCTGTCATAGGTAAAGCTATTTACCTAAACATTAAATTAAAAAATAATGAACAGCTCAGAGGAAGTCGAAAGGACGTAAATGAAAAGTTTTAACAAAGTTTAGAAAACTGTCTATATTTCTGAGATGAGGTATTATGTACATTATTTACATTATTCAGACTATTGTCCACATCTTTGTCGCCATATTTATTACAACGTTTCGACCGTTGTACGCTTCGGCCTTCTTCAGTATTTGTCTATATTTCTGAGATTAGGTATTATGTACATTATTTACATTATTCAGACTATTTTCCACATCTTTGTCGCCATATTTATTACAACGTTTCGACCGTTGTACACTCCAGCCTTAATACCTCATCTCAGAAATATAGACAGATACTAATCTGTCTATATTTCTGAGATGAGGTATTATGTTCACTATTTACATTATTCGGACTATTGTCTACATCTTTGTCACCATATTTATTACAACGTTCCGGCCATTTAATATCTGTCTATATTTCTGAGATGAGGTATTATGCATACTGTTTACATTATTCGAACTATTGTCCTCATCTTTGTCGCCATATTTATCACAACGTTTCGGCCGTTGTACGCTCCGACCTTCTTCAGGTGGTTGGAAAGAACTGTGAGTTCAATACCTGGTTAAAGCAGTGTAGAACTTGTAGGGGTGAATTAACAGGAAATAATTGATAACTGACATCCATTAGACATGGCACGTGGAACTAGAACAGTGTACCCCAGCGAGCGAAATAAAGGGTTCTGTTCGACATTCCAACTACCTGAAGAAGGCCGGTGCGTACAACGGCCGAATGGTTGTGATAAATATGGCAACAAAGATGAGGACAATAGTCCGAATAATGTAAATAAAATTTAGAAAACATGTTAGATTCCTTCTCTCAGTTCCCGAAAAAGAAAGGCTAGCGAATAATATAAAAAAAATGTCATTATTCACAATTTCCGCACGCCATTTTGTAAAAGAAAATGAGCTGATTGTGCTGGCTTGTTGTTTTTGTTTAGCGGCATCTCAACACCTCTATGGGTTTTTTTAGGCTGAAATCTAAATATTTTGAACGCAGTTTTGTGCCTTCAACAACAGATATTTTATACATAATTTTATACTTTCAGGGAAAACATTTTTTTTATAGATATATTGTTTGTAGATGATAAAATGTATTGTGGTAACTTTTTAAAAAAGTTGTTACCGGTGTTTCACTACAAAAATGTATTGGTAAATTTTATATAAATATATTGCTGGTAATTTTACTATAAAAAATGTATTTTTATACTTTTTAGTGTTTACTGTCATTTTGCTATAAAAATGTATTGTTAGTCATTTTATATAAAATATATTGTGGGTCATTTTATTATAAAATTTATTATTGGTAATTCTACTATAAAATACATTGTTGGTTATTCTACTATAAAAATGTATTATTGAAATTTTTTTATAAAAATGTATGTATAAAAATGTATTTTATACTTTGCTAGTGTTCTGATTTTAGTTTGAGGGTCCACTATTTACCCATGGGACGCTAATTGGTGCTACCACCACGAGACAGGATGAACCTGGGAACAACAATCAAATAATAAAATAACGCTTTTTTTTTATTAAAAAAAACTTTATCTTACTATTTGATTTGTTTTTTTTAATTTAAGCGTTACTATAAAAAAACAACACTTGCCATTGCTTTTCGACACAATTTAAGTGAGCATTAATTTAGACGAGTAAGATCAGTAAGAGCAGTAAAAAGGCTGTTAATTAAGCTTCCGCAGTGAATGTAGTTAAACAAGGCCAGTAATGGCGGACGGATGAACGCGACTGAGTCCGAACATTTATTGTCGATAACTCCAAAACGGTAGATTTTATCAAAATTTCTTTGTTATTTTTTAAATAAGCATGTAAATTTACACCTAAATACAACGATTCCAGAAATTTTTATTAAATACTTAACACGGGGCTTAAAAAGCAAATTACCTGAAGGAAGAATCTACTTTGCTCAAGACACGCTATGCGGGAATAAATAAATAAATACCTACCGAGGCGTGTGAAGGGAGTTGGTCAGTAGCCCAGCTTAGTAGCGACCCTGCGATCATAGTGACTGATGATGATGATGATGATGATGATAAAATATATTAACATATTTAATGATTATTTGTTTTGGAAGCCATATTTTTAGGGTATTTTTTATGTTAACTTTTTTTTATGTTAACTTTTTTATCGTTTGATAAAAAAAGTTAGCATCAAAAGTTGTCGTCAATGTAATTTCATTACTTCTACTGTTCAACAAAAAAAAAAGGAAAAATTGAAATGGTGTCGAGACACCAAACATCCTTTTTTTTTTTTAGCTATTTTGAGGGCGCTGAATCTGAAAATGACCTTACTTTTTCTTCATTAGCTACCATTTTTGCTGTACAGAATTGCCTTATTTTTGGGAAAAAAAGCATTTGTTTTCTGTATATATGATATTGACCGATGGCAGTATTTCTCAAAATAAAACCGTAGGAATCTTTCAATTTAAACCAACAAATATTGGTCTGCTTATTGAAAAATACTATTTTTGCAATAACAATCAGACCCTAAGTCTTTAAAAATAACACGATTGAATATATGAAAACCAACAAGTATATTCATCAAATCATTTAATAAACTAACAGGAGAAATAAAACTTTCGTGCACATAAGAACTATCTTTCTTGATTGTCTGTCATGGTCAATGTTATTTAATTCCCGTTTTAATACTGCAGCAGTATAATGTATAATGGAATAGGTGCATTCAATTGGGATGTCTTTAGTTGGGGTTTCTTACCAACTGTAAAAGCAAAATGCTCTCAATGTGCTTGGTTTCCTTCCTTAGTGAAGGGATAAAAGTAATGGGATAAATTTATGAATATCAAACAGAAGACTTTAGGGTTTCATTTTTTTTATTTATTTATTTATTTTTTTTTTTTTGATGTCACCTTAATTATCAAAGTTACAGAAATGTATTACCGATAAAATCTATCAGTTTGAATTTTGTCGGTACATTGGAAAAATTCGGTACTTCTATTTTAAACATTTTGACTCCAAAACACCTTTTTCTTATAAAAATAATTTATTTCAGGTGGCTGATATAAATTGCTCGACCTGCCTGAAAATTGATGGTTTTCTACGACTTTTATTAACTAAATTTTGTGATTAGCCAAGATCATAAATCGTTTTTTTTCCCATGATGAGCAATTTCAGTACAGCAAAAATAGTAGCTAACCATAAAAAACTGTGACCATTTTCGGAATCAGCACCATCAAATTAGCTAAAAAACATGTTTTGTTTCTTGATACCAAAAATCTTGTTGACCAGTTTATGCTATGACCCAAATAAAACTGCAATTTCTTTTTTCTTTTTTCTTTTTTGTGGAACAGATAATCTAGAAATCGTAAAAAGGGTTGTACATCTCCTTTCAGAACAACATAGTTGTTCTATTCTTTTTAATCATTTCACCCCAAGCAAGATAATAAAACCACTAAGACGCAAGTGGTTACCGACTATTAGCGACTATGAGAAAAACATGGGGAGAGAATAAAAAAGAACAAAAAACATTAAGAAAACAAAAGACAACAATTGACATTACATTTAAATTTTTGAAGATCAAATTTAACTGGAAAGCAAGAAACTGGAAATAGAGTTCCACATGAGAGAAATATGAAAGAAGAAACTATTAGCATAGAACTTACGGTTAATCAATTTCAACTGTAAAAGGATTAGGCCTACCTGCCAATCTAATACTATGCTTAAATTCATAAAGTTTAGTTACTATAGAAGAAAGTACATCAGAAAAATTACCATGAAAAAATTTATAGAAAAGGCAGAGGGGAGCTTTGTTTCGGCAGTGAGACACTGATTAAAGCCGAGATGCCAGGTCAGAACTGATAACCTTGCAAATTTTTCTTTGGATTTTATCAAGAATCTCTAAATATATAGCAGAAACACCATACCAAATTTGGCAGCAATATTGAATGCATGGACGAATGGTAAACTTATAAATGTGTAACATTTTTGCGAGAAAAATTGTCTAGCGCGGCACAGTGAATCAAATTTCCTAGCAGCAGGCCTAGCAATTGATTCAATATAATATTTCCAATTCATGTCAGCAGAAAACATTAGCCCGAGAAGGCGCAATGAGCCACTTTCATCTAGATTAGTATCCGCCATGCCGACAAAAAAGTTTCTCTAAGACGATTAAAACAGTTTTGTTTTGGAGCCGTTAAAATTAACAAAACATTTCTTGCCCCAGCTAACAACAGATTGAAGGTCATTTTTTAAAACCTAGCTGCCAGTTTGACCTTGGCGAACCTATTATAGTTGATACTGAGACAGGATTAAATAGTTGTGTCATCAGCATACATACCGAGCTGATGACATGAAGACGGTCGTTGATAAAAAATTAAGAAACGTTTCACTTCTTTACTTGATTTTAATCAAAAATTCGCCCTGAAATACCATAACCTTTCAACTTGCGAAAACCAGCATGTCAAACCCTGTCAAATGCCTTCGTGACATCCAACGTAAGAACCTCAAGTTTACCTTTCTTATCCAAAGCTTGGTAAACCCTTTCAGTAATAACCCGTAACAGCAGTTGACCTAGAGAAGCGAAAGCCATATAGTTTGTCTGAAAAGAAGACACTGATAGGTGAGATGCTTAACCAATTATTTGGAGCCTTTAGTATTTTGCCAAAAAGAGATCGAAGCCTAATATACCGGTAGAAGGATCAGGCAGTTCGTCTGAATTCTTAAAAGCAGGAACTACAGAAGGGGATTCCCAACAAACAGGAAAGCAGGAAGCAGCAAGGCGTTTATCGTACAGTTTGGGGAGAACAAGAATAATTTCAGAAACACATTTTTAAGACTATTGAAGTGATTTCATCCAAAGTCCACATGCTTTGCGGGAATCCAGTTTAGATATGATAGCAGAATCATGGACGGACTTATATTCATATCACACAGTAGAGACTCGATTCTAATTGGAAAGTCAGGCAAAGGCATTCCAAATGAGTTAAAAGTAGAATTGAAAGAGAATTTACGCGCAAAGCATGCCGTTTTATCAGCAAATATTAACATCTCAAATTGAGTGAAGAAGGGGAGAATAGAAATTTACTCTTATTTAACACATTATTGAAGAGAGGCTAGTAGTCACGAGAACAAAATTTGTTAAAGGCTACACGGTACCTCATTCTACAACCGAACAAAAGTTCATTAATGACACGTTTGGAAACGCTTCTCCCCGTGTTGGTTTTCAGGTTCCTTCAGACAACTGTGATTACAATCTAGCTGACTACTCACTCGTTAACGCGTTGCTGGTTTGTCGCTAGTATCGTGATGATGAGCACGGTTTCACTCGATCTAGCTGACGACTATCTACTTCATGACCATTCACTCTTCTGCCACGTTGGGTTTTTTTTAGCTTAGAAGATGAGAAGATCGCTGATGAAGTAAACTGAAGTAGAGAACTGATCGACGGCGAGAGGCTACACAAAAATATTCTTTGGAATAAAGAATTAACTCGGATTAAAAATGTGACAACAATTTGGTTTATATATGATTTGTTGTATACAGTTATTCTTTTATAATCAAATGACACTGGGTCCCCTTTTGGAGTTTACAGCCTGTATTAGTAGTAATTTAAATTTCAATGTTATGGTCTTCAGGGTTAGCACAAGGTCTTGGTCAGGAGGTCTGAGCGAAAGCTGTGGATTCCAGTAGCAATAATGTGTAGACTCTTCACTTGTTATCAAAACCTCCAGCTTATATCGAGTACTGCGTCTGACAGATATTCCAAATTTAGGGGTTGTCCAGCCCCCTGTTGAGAGAGATGAAAGTATTCAAGCCGCACCTTAACTCCAACACTCTTCACTTCTCATCTCGCACCATCGGCGGTTCTAATTTCTCTCTCTCTTTTCCCACCTTCTCAGCATCCAGCCTCAGCCCGTCACGTCATTAGAAATTCTCTTCCACTGACTTCAACAGAATTCATTTGACTCACTTTGGGTTCTTTATTTAAGGCGTCTTGCCTAGTCCATTTGTGTTACCGGGGCGGGTGTCTTATTTACTCCACAAAAAAAAAAAAAAAAAAAAAAAACAGAATCCATGATTGTTAACAAAAGAGACAGATTATAAAATTGGAGATACCAAAGTCAAACAAGTACAATTTAAATATCTAGAAAGTGATTTAACAGAGGATTGAAAGTGTGACACTGAAATCCCAAGACACATTGGGATAGCAAATATGCCTCCCAAAATCTAAGTAAAGTATTAAGAAACAGCAAGGAACATCGCGAAGAAATTCACGAAATGAATCCCAATTGGTGCGCTGGTAACAAAAAGTAGACTTTTGAATAGGGGGTTGATGTCTAATAGACGAGTCAAAAGAAATATCAACAGACACTACGGCATAGTCCGAACTACCAAGAGGACCGATTTACATTAATCGTCAAGAGCCAGGAGAGGAGGTAAGGACAACATCAAATAACAAAACAATTTTATATTAATGGCAACATTCAGCTTCCAGACCAAGTCTAAGCTATACAAATCGCTAGTCGTATCCACCCTCCTCTACGAGTGTGGGCCGTGAACACTCCTTGTTGAGGCGGGGAAAAGGATCCAGGCATTCGAGAACAAATGCTTGAGAAAGCTCCTACGCATCTCCAACTGGACGCACAAGACCAATGACCACGTATGGCACAAGATCAAAAGTTTCGTAGAGCGACAGGAATCTCTCCTCGTCACTGTTAAGCGTCGAAAATGGTTTGGCAACGTCACACGACATAACAACCTCTGCAAGGCCATCGTGCAAGGTAATGTTGAAGGCGGACGTAAGAGTGGGCGGAAACGCAAGAGCTGATCAGACAACATCAAAGAGTCGACGGACGTGACAATGCCAGAACTCCTGAGAGCCACTCCTGGAGGAGGTTCTCTGTTTCTTCTGCTCTTAGACCCCCCCCCCCGCCGACGACGATTAAAGCAGTCGGGGGACTGATGATGATGATGATGATGATGATGATGAAACATTCTATAAACATTACTCTTTTGACCTAATATGATTTTATATTATTGAATTTGTTGTGGGCTTTTTTGATGATGCGTTGGCCTTGTCTTTATATATATATATATATATATATATATATATATATATATTAATGACAAATACCCCAAGCAAGGCAGTAATACCACTAAAACACAATGGGTTACAGGGTGTGGAAGAAGCATTAATGATCGGCAAGAAGAGAAGAGGGTAATCAAGTGGACAATAGATAGCGATATATATATATGTGTGTGTGTGTGTGTATTTTCTTTTAGTTAAAAGGGCATCATCAGACCACAACTGATTCTAATATTACAAACAAAATCATTTATGAGATACAATGAAATAAGCATAGACAAAAAACGATAAAATGCTTTAGTGCGCATTCCAGAGGGGAAAAAATGCATATTTTGAAGCACATATATGTAGAGAGAAATAAAGAAGTTTTGCTTATCTGTTGGTAAGCAACATGTTTCATCAGAGAACTGTCCAGGACGTCTGCCTCCTCCGGCGGTTGAAAAGAACAGAGAGAAAGTTTGGATTTTTGTTTCATTTGGCGGTAAAACGCTTATTCTGATGCACTATGGGAGTATTCTTTATTTATTTAACTATTTTTTTTATATTATAATTTTTATTTATCTATTTATTATTTATCATTCTTATCTGCATTTTAAAGTATTTTTATTGCTTAACTTTTAATTTTTATTTTATTATTATTTTGGTCCCAGACTACTACATAGTCTATTAATAACGGTTGGGGGTTATTTAGTCTTTTATTTGTTGCTATATCACTACAAATTCATTAGACATTTAGCAAGCACTACTCTTAGATCCAATCTGGTTTTAAGCACAAACAGAACATTTTTAACAACTAGAATTAATTTCATTAAAATAATTTCTGTTCTTAGCGGATATTTACTTGTGAAGTTCCCATTAGGATCGTGTCACGTGTCCGACAAAAGAAATAAGACAAAGAGAAGTAAAAGGAACGACAGAAGACCAACTAAGTTTTATAGTAAACAAAAGAAAAGGTTTTATTATAATTTTACTGATTACCGTAGGATAAACAACATAAAGGCTTACTGGCAAGAAGTTAGAAATACTTCTAAATAACTTCAGTCTGGAGTTGCTCGGTGTTTGTGGTATAGTTTACATGTCAGGTCAGCGAAAGGTAGTAGACGGACTGCGCTGAAACAGATTTCTGCAACAACTGACTTTGTCAGCCAACTCGCTTAATTTTCGCGCCAACCAACGAATGCGAATAACCGGATAAAAGACCTGTACTTTGTAAGATCATCCGACCACATCAAATGACCCAGAACTCCGAGAAGCTTTTCATAAAAAATAGATTCGCTTAACAATCGAAATAGTTGAATCCAATTTGTACATTTGTAAATGATTTTCTATCGCGAAAGCATTTGATAATTTATTTTGAAAATAGCTTTTTATTCATAATTATTTTATTAATATGAATAATTTAATCACGTCAATACCTTACAATTACATGATATTTCTTAAAATTCGAATGTCATGCCGCCATTTGCAGATTATGTTATCGTAAGCATCTTGCAATACTTAGTGAATAGTTTCCATTCTTTTAATCCAATGGTTTTCAACCGGGGTGCCACTAGAGGAACAGAGAAAATGTTCTAAAGGTCATTAAGTAAATTATTTTCTAAAGTCCAAAGCACAATAAGTGTACATATGAAAAATTAAAAAAAAAACCTTCAAATTGATTATGCTAGTTGTTGCTGTTGTCAGCACCAGCTCGCATCTGATCATCGGGAACGTCATCCTCTCTCCCTTTTCCCTTTCTCTCTCATGGAGGCGGTGGCGGAAATGGCTGTGAATCAAAGAGAGATTGACGAAGCCATTCGAGTGAATTTAATTTTGGTGGACAACTCTGCGCGACGGAGAAACCCACACATGTGGCCAGAAGCGCCCCCCCCCCCTCGGGTCTCAATAGGGATTTAGACAGGCGAGATCTGACAATAGCTGTCGGATACTTGATCTGCCAAGGTCCGCCTTGGTTACGTCCAGAGATCATGTAGGCGGAATAGAATTATACGAATATATCAGTGTTCTAGATATTTTCATGGCCACTGTTCTGCTTTGATGAGCTTTTTTTTCCTTGATGCGTCAACTACATGAACTTAAGCGTTCTACTAGCTTGGCAACAAGGACTCGCCTTTTTACTGTTGAACTAGCTAGAATACGACCGCCATTTCTATTCTAATAGTTTCTTTTTCTCGCACTTCTCACTTCCGATTTCTTGTTTTCCTGGCACCTAAAATCTTACATAATTTAGATGCAACATCAATCGCCATCTTCTGTCTTCTTGAACCCTATTCCTTTATTGTCCCCCCCCCACTAAAGTCTTCTCATTATCTTTGACTCCTAGTAACATGCTATATCCTAGAGCTATTATGGCCTTGCTTGCGGTGAAACGATAAAAAAAAAGATTTTATAAGATTTTGGTTCACCTTATGGAGGAATTTCCAAATATTACAAAAAAAAAAAAACCCACAGAAATACTTTTTCTGTTCTGAACGCCATATTTGTGTGAAGCAAGCTTTCCTGCAATAAACAATATCAAAAACAAAAATCGATCACAGCTAGAACCCTTAGATGATTTTAAATATTATCCCTGTCCAAAATTGAACATTTCAAAGATATTTTTTTAAAAAAAAGCATCAAGCTCAGATATCTCATTAAATGTTAAGTTATAATCAACAGTAAAAATAAATAAATATAAGCTGTTTTCTTTATAATTTTAATTATTATATTTTTATTACAAATTTTAATATATTATTTTGTTTGTGTTAATAAATAAATCACAAAAGTATTTTTTGTTTTACTCTTCTTTTGATTATCATAGTTTAATTGTGCCACGGAAGTTTGACTCTAGGTTCAAGTGTGTTGGGAGATTTACAAAAAACGTTGAAAACATTGTTTTAATCTTAAAACATTAGTATTAAATTTTAAAACACTTGCTGCAAAACATTTTCACTGAAAATTATAAAATATGAGGGAAGGAAAAATGTCTCGGCTTGATGAACTTATTAAAAACAAAATGTTTTTTCTTTTTTAATACTTTTTGGTAGGGCTGGGAACCTTTCAGTCCCCACTTACTTATATAATTATATATTATATAGTGAGAGATAAATAAAAATAAATTTTACTTCTATTATGAAGCGTTTCATGTAGGTAAATATAATTGTTACTTACATGTGCCTGTTCCCCGTTTAAATCTTAGTGGGGCTTCTTTTGATGGATGAGACAAAATTGTTAACAACACGACAATTAAAATTTCATTCGACATTTTGAACTCCGGTGTCTAAATAGAAAGCAGTACCCACTTTTAAGAATTACAAATACATCTTTGTCGGCAATAAACATACTCTAGTAAATAAAAAACCGTTTTGCGTCTTTTAGGTTGAATTTCTAACTGAAGCAAGCGTCTAACGCCTTGTTGCCGATGCGTCACACAACACGAATTCAACGGCGTGAAATCATTCTTCCGAGCAACAAGATTTTCAAATAATTCTTCCTAGCAACGAGATTTTCTATAAAATATATACTTCATCATCGTTCTTCGACCTCCCTATAATTGGTTGGAACTCCATTGAAAATCCTTTTCCACAATGTTCGGTTCTGTATTAATGTACCCAGATCCCAAATGTCCAACCTTTAGTTCCGGGCTATGGTGTCTGGGAAAGTCAATTTTCGTGAGAAGACATTTTCAGGAGGATGCCATGGAAGTAAAGATATATATAAGCGGGCAGGGCATTGTCTCATCTTTTACTCCATGGCTTCCTCCTGAAAAATGTCTTCTCACGAGGGTTGACTTTCCCAGACACCATAGCCCGGAACTAAAGGTTGGACATTTGGGATCTGGGTACATTATACAAATAAATATATATATATATATATATATATATATATATAATATATATATATATATATATAAATATATATATATATATAAATATAAATATATATATATATATATATAAATATATATATATATATAAATATAAATATATATAAATATAAATATATATATATATATATATATATATTATGAAAGGAACAAAGTCCGAAATTATTTTAAGACATTTTATGTTTATACATTCTTTTATAGATACAAATATTTAAGTAAAATTACTAATATTAATAAATATTTGTATCTATAAAAGAATGTATAAACATAAAATGTCTTTATATATATATATATATATATATATATATATATATATATATATACCTGACACCGGAGTTAACCTTTAGTCAATGAGGGCTTACTGGGGCGTGGTTAACGTCACTGTGCTGTAAGTAGAGCTCTGACTCACCTCATTTTAGATGGGAGAAATTGCTGAGCCCTGCGGATTCCAATCCTGCGGCAGCACCTTCCACATTGCACTAAAGAGGTTGGATCTGTGAAATACCGATGCTAGCGTGACAGTGGTCGGGGGGCAAAAATCAATTTTCTCCTTGGCCCATATACATAAGTATCTGTATGGCGCTCCCCACGTGAAAACGACCTTGTGTCGAATTCCAGCCTTGGTGAGGAGGGCGGATAAATACACCTATAAAAGTTAATTATCAACCTTTTGGATTTGTCCAGATTAAGGAAGCCTGTCTCCTCCCGTAGAGCCTTTCCTTCAGAAGGTTGATTGATTTTGTTTAGCGTCATATCAACCTCTATGGGTTATTTAATGCTGAAATCTGATTATTTTCTCCGCATTTCTTATATATATATATATATATATATATAATGTTTTTGGTAATGCAAGTCTTACTAATTAACCCATATCTGTGGGAGAAGATGTGGATTCTTACATTTCCTAAGCGTATTTAAGCGTCAGTGAATATACCGAATCCAACTGAAATTGGAACTCGGTTCTCTCATTAACAATTCCGAACCATTATACATTATACCATCCGCTCCTGATATTCCCAAATGGTCATACATCTAGGTACTGATCAGGTTCCACACTGCTTAACTTCGGTGATCGTACAGAAAGTGGTGTTTCAATGTAATGTGGCGGTAAGCTCCTTCAGAAGGGGACTAGATTTAAAGGCTGAAGCCTCCTCAAAGAGTGAAGTAGCGAGAGGTCTTGACTACAAGATGTCTCTAAAGACTGGACACAGAGGAAACCCCAGGAACTATATTTTTGTTTTACCTCTACATATTAAATATGAAAGACTTATTTATTTTATTTATTTGTATGCTAAAAGAGAAGGTGTACTCAATGAAAATCACAGATGCAACACACTTGATTGAATGCATAAAGAGTGAATGTGCTAAAATTGACGGCAATGTTGCGTTATTGCATCGAGTTCACGTGAATCTTGCAAAGTGCATCAACCTTTACATCACAAAGGATGGAAATCATATTGAAGATTTTATTTGTTAATATCTCAATTCAATAAAATGTTGTCGAATTTTAATTTCTTGAAAATATGCATTTTTGCATATGTGTCAAGATTTTAGGAACACCCTGTAGTTTGTGCATATACCGTTTGTTTGTGCAGTCATATTGCAGGTGATTGCACCGTTCCTAATAGATTACATTTCCTGCCCAGTCATGTCTATTTTTCTACTCTTTCTAAGCCAATTTGTCAGTAGTGCTGCTATAAATTGGCTGGAGCTGCTCAATCCTTACTTCCAAGCTTTGATAGAATTCAAAGTTGTTTATGGGATTTTATTTGGTGGGGAGGGTTTTTTTTTGGCGGGGAAGATTTATTAGACTCCTTTCCCACAGACGCGACGTTGCAAGCCACGTTTCCAAAACAAATGTTCAGATGAGACCCATTCTTTAGTTTCATAGCTTGACAACTAAGTTACTGCCACGGAGTTGAATCACCGTCATTTCCTTCTGATTTCAAATGTAAGGAAAAGGTTCTCTCCTTCTAATCTTCATTTCCTATCACCTCTTTCATTTAGATCGCACATCCCATTCATCATAACCATCTTAACAATAACCCTCTGCCTTGAGTGGCTCTCGAGCTTTGTACTGGATGAACTTTTCGCTTATGATATATGTCTCACTTTTATCTCTTGTTTGTTTGCTTAGCGGCATATCAACTCCTTATGGGTCATTTATTGCCAAAATTTAATTTTCTTAGGAGCTTTATTAATTTCTTTTACAAAAATATATTGCTGATAATTTTTTCCTATGAAAATGTATTACTGGAACTTTACTATAAAAATGCAACAACCCGGATTTTATTCATGCGTTGTAACCTACAGCTACAACAACTCAGCGTCTGTCTACCCAGTCCGTTCTCTTAGGTGCACTTCGTCCCTTCTGTGTGCCTTTTCGCGGGATGGTCAGTTTTATAGATAATTTTCTTTGTCTTGTCATCTTCATCTCAAAAAGTAATTTATCTTCCCTCCATGACTTTCTCTCAGTCCGAGCCTCTTGCTCTGTACTTTGAAGTTGACCTCACTTACTGAAAACCATCAGTCGAAAGTAAATGTTCCGTATCTGTTTTTGCGACAAGTTCAGCTGTTTTCAATATAACAAGACATCAGTTGGCTCATATTGCTACAATACCACCGAATATTCAATGGACAGGGTGTCATAGGCCACGGTGACGTGGTCGCAAAATTTTTTGACAGCCATGACTGGGTTCTCCTGCTTGTGTGGCATAGTGCAGAGTCCTGTTGTCAAACATAGAATCTTCCAGCAGCCACCCTCTTAATCCAGGGCAGCACTACCTCCTCAAGGAAACTTGATGTAGGAAAGATTGTTCGCTGCGCTGTGTTGGACATTATTTCTCGCCATTATCTATCTTATACATTTCTAAGTCTACTATTCATCGGTGCATTGAATATTGTCGCCAGATTTGTTCTGGTGACTATGTATCCAGAGATTCTAGACAAGATTAAAAAAAGAATCAGTAATGTTATCGGTCCTAACCTGGCATCTCGACTTCAATCACTTTCCCACCGCCATAACGTAATTCCCATGTGCTTTTTTTTTCTAAACAATTTCATGCTAGTTCTTCCGATGAGCTTTCCTCTTTGGTACATCGACTTCATGGATTTAAGCGTAGTACTAGATTGGCAACTAGGTTTCATCATTTTACTGTGGAAATAGCTAGATACAACCGTAAGTTCTATTCTAATAGTTTCTTCTCTTGCACTTCTTGCCTGTGGAATTCTCTCCCAGTTTTATGCTTCCCTCTCAACTACGATCTTCTAAAATACAATGTCAATCGCCATCATCTATCTTTTTGAATCCTGATTCTTTATTGGCCTTTCTCCTCAATAACGTTTTCTCAGTTTCTTTCACTCCCAGTAGACCCCCCCTTACGCCTTAGTGGCTTTATTGTCTTGGTTTGGGTGAAATGATTAAAAATCATAAAACTCGTTAGCCAATCTAACCTAACCTAATTTAATCAAAATGTTGTTTTTTAACTGGAATACGGATCATTGTTGCTGCAACAGTCATCAAGCAAGTTGGCTAATATTTACTTGTGTCGTCTGACAAAAGTCTACTAGCCTGGGTATGACGATAAACTACATCGGGCAGCAAGGCCGCTGATCGGGAGGTTCTGAGAAACCTGGAACCACCTCTTAATTGCTGCTGTTCCCTGACCCAGGTTGTCAGGGTCCCACTTATGGGCAAATAGTGAACTCATGGACAAAGCCAAGACAATGAAATTATAAAAATACCAGCAACACATTTTTATATAAAAAACAAATTTACCAAAAATGCCTATTTATAGCGAAATTACCAACACTACATTTAAAGCCGTAGGATTGTGTTCAAAATATTTAGATTTCGACATTAAATAACCCATAGATGTGTTGATATGCCGCTAAGCAAAATAAACCAACAAAGGGCTACAATAGTGTGGCTCTTTGCGAGGATCGAACTCACTACATTAGCGTATTGATTATCAGTCTAACTTAATAACAATAGGTCTACGGTTAGTGCCCAATTAAGTTTAGCTTAAATAACGAAATTCTTAACAAGTCGATTATTGACAATCGTTTTCCCGTTAAAAAAACAAAACAAAAAAAGACGTGATTTATAAATTCTGGACAAGAATAAGGCAGTTACGTTTTATTAAGGAATAATTTTGAAAAAAAAAAGTTCATTAAATCTGATATTTCACATTATTTGATGCGAGCGATAATTCACTTTCTTCTGGCTTTAAACAATGTTTTGTCCTTTTTTAGTTGAACACCCCTCTGTGATTCTGCAAACAATATATTTTGTTTTGATTAATATTCGGGAGACATTCTTCTTAAGGATTCTTGAAAAGAAGGTGGTAACACTTCGCTTATTTTGCGTTGTTAAAAGCATTTTCAATTCATTTCGTTCAAGCATTCATATATGACTGTATTCGTTGCTATAATCGTAGCAAATTTAGCAATTGTTTACAAGTGTTACTTTTAATCTACCGGAAAGTAAGACTTCGTTTCCTCAAGGTGGTGCCGTCATCAAGGAGAACTAACGCTTCTGGATTTATTGTTTGGGAAACATTTTCCGCACCAATTTCGGAAAACATGATTATTTCATCTTTATTGTCGCCATTTTGTTGGGCTTCTTTATTTGTCGCTGGAACGTTCTTTTTCGAATTGTTTTCAAGACAGGGAGCGAGATCGGAGTTCCTTTTATCCATCCTGAATTTACATTTACTTTGAACCAATATACGTAGAACATTTTCCAGACTTGGAGTTGGATTGAGTTTGTTATTCTGAGACTCTGAGTCCGCATTTTTGTTATTTTTATGACTCTGGCCAATTTGCGAATCCTCCGAGACGGAACTTTTCGTTAATAAAATACTTGTGTTTGATATTTCATCGGTCTTAACACTGTCATTGTCGACTGCTATATCCTGGGAAAGGTCATCAGAATTTGTCTCGGAAACGTTATTTTTTGGATTATCATCTTCCCTTGCAAGACTTGAACTGTATTCAGAAGTTGTCTCAGAAAAATTATATTTAGTAACATGTTCGCTTTCCAAATCTAATTCGTCGGACTCGGAAGAGAGATCAGCCGAGTCAGAATCGTTAACATGCGTCATTTCATTGAAGTCTGTTTCATTCCCAACCTCTTGCTGACCATCGTCTTCATCGACGGTATTCTGGTATTCCAAAGTCTCAGTAGATAATGGTACATTTGTCGTGGAAATATATTCTGACAAGCCGTCTTCGTTTTCATCTTCTGCAAGACTTCCGCTACTGTTTTGGTCGACGTTATTTTCCAACGCTGTACAATTCTTCTGTGCCTTGCGTATATCCTCCGCTTTCAGCCCCTTATTCAGGGTAATATTGTTAAAACATTCCTGCGTTATATAAAACGAGATCTCGTTTTCAGCATTTACGTTATTCGTGGCTTCCGGTCTGTTCAGCCCATTAATTTCTAAGCCGGGCCTAAACCAGTTTTCATCTACACCAGCAAAATCTATGCTGTTAAAGTTGTGAATTTTACGGGAAGCGCTCCCAGCGTGTTTTGCCAATGCTTCATTTCGGATCTCCAGACATGCAATTTTTTCCTTGTCATTACAGTCTTTCGTGCCGCCATAACCGATGCGCGTATCATCTGAATCGACTTGTTCATCTATCATATCTTGCTCTTCATTTGCGTCATCGTCGTCATCTAAATTTAATTTGTTAAAAAAACGATCTCCGTTTTGTTCGGTGTCCGTTTCCTTGTGATATTTATTAGGATTACGATGTTCCTTGATGTCAAAAATCTCAAAATACAGTTTCTTGAAAATGTCGTCCACTTGCGACTGTGAATAGTTTTTCAATAGACCACTCTCGTACTGCGAGTCATCGTTTAGACCCAACACTTCTAATTCGACTTGTTTAAAGACATCATTATCGTCTTCATTCCTATGGCTACTCCCTTTCCTGCCATACTCACTCATAAAATCTAGTTTGTCCGTGGGCGGGATTGAATCAAATTTTGCAATCTTGTAGATCTTCGTCTTCTCAGAGTTATCCAAAGTTCTTTCTATGTTGTCTTCATTTAAAGGACAATTCGTTTTGCTTAGTACGTGGTGATTGATGTGAATCATATTTAACTGAACAGGGATATTTCTCTGTGGATGTTCTATATTATTCTTTAGAAAATCACACTGCGTATTTGCTACGGTTGCTGGTCCAATATCGGCTCCATAGGTTTGTAACTCGTCCCCGTCAATGTTGAAAAATATATTTGACACGTCGAAATTTGGATAGTCATAATCACTGTTCTTTTTGACAATGGATCGATGTATATTATCTTTGTTCAAATAGGCCGAATTTTTTAGCCTGGGAATACCTCTCGAATAAACGAGCTTTTTACTCAATACTGGAAATACAGCCCGTTTTATAAATGCGTCTTTCTTACCCATTAAATCAGGCATTTCAGTATTATCTTTAGCTTCTTGCGTGTTTCGACTTTTGTATTTCGACATTTCAAAATCAACCAAGTCTTCTTTTCTTTTTCGTACGGAATCTTTACTGTTCGATTCTTCAAGAACCGTTCTTTGCGATTTCTTGTTTTTTGCGGAGTTTCTAAAATTAGATTTTTTGAACCAATGTTTAAAATCCGGAAATAAAGCATTTGGCTTTTCTTGATTTCGTACAGTTCTGATGGCCTCATTTTGATGGGCATCATCTCCAAATAACTTACCAGTTAATTTTGTTGGGTTCTTGACAAAGCCGCTGTTCTCTGACGTCATTTTATGTTTATTCAATTTCTTCGGACTTAAACCAATCTCAACGCCTGTCGCGTCAGTGTCTGAAAAGGCGCTGCTCATCTCCAAAGTTGCTTTTCTTCTATTTTTTACAATGGCGCCGACCTCTGATGTAATTGCCTGTGTTGAGTTATTCAACTCCTGCGAGCTGACAGCGTCTGTCATGTTAGCATTTAGCAAAGTATTGCTGACTGTCACAGACAAACTGGCGTTGTCAAACCCTTGCTGCTGGTTCGCTATTTCCTGTAGATTAATACTCGACCCCTTGACGTCTGCTGTCTGATTTTCATTGATATCTTCAGAATATATATATTTATTTGAATTGACTTGATAAGCCGCCAATAGGTCTTTTTTTTCTATACTGGCGTGTATAATATCTTTCCCAAATGCTGCAGGTGTATTTTCATTGATAATGCCTGTTATATTCAAGTTTCTGCTGCTGTTGCTTCTACTACTGAAAAGGGTCTGGTCTGAAGAGTGTTCGACTATGCTTCTCGTTTGAAAACTGCGATCGATACCGTCTTTGCTTGTGATTGAAGAATTTAAAACAGTTCCGCCGGAAGGTGAATAAACATCTTTTTGGGCGGCACCATCGTATTTTGAGGCTGAAAGAACGAATAAACCAAAAATGTTTCACTCGAATTAATCTGGACCTACATGAAAAAGCATTAATTTAATTATTCCTAAATCTTGCTTTTAAAGTCTGCTAGAAAGGAGAAGAAAAAAATGAACGCTTGTAGAGGACCGTGTGGGTTTTCGTGTTGTCGAATTAGAAACACGTGCTGTTTAATCCTGCTAGGAGAAGGTCCAACTACAAGAATATGACGGACTCAAGTTGAGTCCAACCGAAGAGGTAAAGAAAACAAACAAGACCGATATATATATATATATATATATATATATATATATATATATAAAACAATGTATTAAACAATAAATTTACAAGTGACAAAGACATCAACATTTGTGTTTGTGTGTGAACGTATAGAGCTTGTATATTGGTGAATATTCGTACGAACGTGTATGTGTGTTTCATGGCGTTTTCCCACAAGTGGGCGAAAACGCGGATTTCTATGAGAAATCACATTTTTAAATGTGTCCGCTGAAATGCAGAGTGAAAAAGAGAAGGAGGCAAGAAGTCGCCCAGTATTTATAGTGTAAGCAGAGCAACACCTAGCGAACAATTAGGGAATTAAGGAGGAGCTAACTCCGACTCGCTTATAACAAGGATGCGGTTTTTTTTACCAAAATGAAAGCAAAAAATCATTACCCACCTGTCTTTTTTATTAGTAAAAAAAAATCATGGAATTATCCGATTTAAACGAAATTTCCATTATTTAATCATTAAAATGAATGGATTGTGTACTGAATATCTATGCGGTGGGGTGCTATCGAACTTCGTGCCGATAATTGATTTTTGAATGGTGGTGGCAATAAAACAAAACAAAGACTTGAGTAGAAAATGAATCGCAAATTTTTATTGACGCACGTAGGTATAAAGATGCGAGTATGTGGAGAAATGTCAGCCTGACGTTGAGTGAGGGTGGCTGAATCTCCCCTTCATTGGCACGGCTAGTAAACACGTACGAATTCAATGGTTAAAAAGAGACCGATCATGTCCTTTCCGGAAGTGGGGTCAAAAAATTTCACACGTGACCGGAAACCCTTTTTGGTTGCCTTTTTTTTCTTTTACATTATGGGAAAATGAATTTTTTTTATTACTATTTTATTTATTAATCTATTTTCATTCGCTCACCGGTTTTGTAATTAGAAATCTTTCTCGAAATATTTTTGGGGTTTAGTTTTACATTGCCTTCGATAGCTCACTTAGGGTCAGTGTTCGAGAAAAATTTTTTATAGTTATATAAAGTGAAATCCCAAAAGATGGTAGTTTAGTAAAAAAAAAAAAAGAAAAATGTAATATCCAGTGTGAACATATTAAAAATTCGTCTCGAACTTTACCAAAGGTAATTCATTAAAACTTAAAAACATATTTTTGAGAGTTGATGATTGCATAATAAAAACATAATTTTATTTCAGACTGGACAGAAAAAAAACTATACTGAATATTTTTTCTAAAACTTACTTGTGATTTTTAAGCGGCATTTTGAAATCCATCCAGTTGCTTTTTGTTACAAGAGTTTTCTTATTATCAAATACAGACATGTTTGAAGTATCGAAAAACGTAATTTATTGCCGTTTTGAACTTTGTTTTATTTGGTGTTTTTTAACCTATTTTATTTTATTGCATTTTTGTAACACCTTATATTTGTACTTAATTTCAAAAAGGAAATAATACTGAATTATCTTCTTTGAGTAATATGATATATAAAAAAATCAGTAACTCTTAAAGTCAGAATACTTTTCAAAAATCTTAGTCAATACTGACTTTTATCAGTTTGTAGACTCGTCCAATTTTCCTTACTTTCCAACCCTAACAAAAGCACAGTCCACATCTTACGCCTACGTACCTAAAAACTTCAACCAATCAAAACTGCACGAAACGAAGCAAACAATCTCATTGGTTCATCACTTGAAGTTCACGTGCAGAATAGAAATTGCGCCAAAACTGAAGTGAGCCACCTTTGGAATTTCAGACCCTATAAAAATAAACGAAGACAGCCCCAGGCAGTCAGTAACACGCATTCACAGAGAACTTTCCAAAATACTCCACGTCACTACGAATAACAATTTTACATCGCTGACTCATACTCGATCAAGCATTAATCAACTCTGTGTACACCATTTCTCAACTTTGTTTATGTAAAGTGAATTAAACTCACTACTTAATTAAGTAAACACTAACGAACGAACGACATTACAAAAACACCAACTACAGATAAAGGTAGATCACTCTTAAAAAATTCTTTCTAAAAGACACTTATTACTAACAATTGCAAATATCGACACAAACAAAAAGACTGCAAATCAACGAACAATCGCAAAGAGAGACATTCAGAAATCTAAAAACTACATACACATTTCGCCTACATAACATACATCAATTATCCTATCTGTATATTATTTGAATTGTATATAAATGTTGTATTGATTTCTAATTGAATATGTCTCGTTTTTCAATTGCATTTTGAATTTCATTATTTCATTTGTTTGGGATGCAGAAAGACACGCAACCAGCTCAAAATTCCTTCTGATTCTTTCTCACATAATTAACAAACTCTGCACGTCCCCAACAAAATTGATGACCCCGACGTTCACATAAAAAAACCCATCGCCAATAAAATTGGCGACCCCGACGTTCCAAACAACAAAATTGGCAACCCCGACGTTCCACCAACAAAATTGATAACCCCGACGTTCAAAAAGAAAGAAGAAACTCGCCATCAATAACAAATTGATGACTCCGACGTTCATATAGTAAAACCATCGCCAACAAAATTGCCGACCACGATGTTCGATGTTTAGCGTTACCAACAAAATAGGATAACCCGACGTTTCAACAAAAAAATTCCATAACCACTGACGTACGAAACCCGAACAAAAAAAAAATGGTGATTCAGACGTGTGAATCGTTAAAGAAATCGAAATTGGAATCCTAACGTACAAAAGCAAAATTAGTGGCAATTCCAAACGCGCAGGAAGAAAATAAATTGTCACGTGTTCGAAACAGCAGACCGAAGATCCAGAAACAAAAAGAATCGCCTTCATAAATGGCTGATCCAGTTCCTATCACAGAAACGGCAATCAGACTGGAAATGCCTGTTTTTAACTCAAATGTGCAGACATGGTTCTTACAACTGGATGCCATATTCCAGGCCAGACATATAACCTCACAACAATCGAAATTCGCGGCAGAGGTGGAGAAACTACCTGCAGAGGTAGCGGCTGAAGTAGCCGACATATTAACCTCTCTACCAATAGACAAGCCATACGAGACCCTTAAACAAGCAATACTACACAGATCTGGTTTCTCGGAGGAAAGGAAGATACGAGACCTTTTAACGAACGTTACAATTGGAGATGCGAAACCATCTCAACTATTACGACGAATGCAACCACTGTTGGGTGACAACGACATATCAACCACAGTATTCCACCAAATGTGGCTAGATAAACTACCAGCAGACATAGTACGAATTTTAGCCGCTTTAGCAGACGACGTAGATATTCAAAAACTGGCAACGATAGCGGATAAAGTAGCCGATACTACACCGATACGACACATTTCCTCAACGGAGACCGTGGATGGCCTTGTGCCAGATGTTAACCGACAGATACAAAAATTGTCTTCGGAATTGCAAGAAATATCTCTACAATTGCGTGATTTACAAAAATCACATAAGTCGGTGCGATAATTTTACGAAACACAACAACCATAGTTCAAGATCGACGTCTCGACATAAATATCAACAACGACTTGATCGTTATCAACATGCCAATTGTTGGTACCATGAAAATTTTGGCGCACGGGCGAAGAAATGCAGACCACCATGTTCATATAGAAAGTCATTTCCAAGTAATCAAGCGGGAAACGGACCCGCTGGCACCCAGTAGAGATGTTGGATGCCAGACATTTAAAGACTAATCGTCTATTTTACATTCACGACAGAACGAGCGGGTTAAATATTTTAGTCGATACCGGTGCTCAGATAAGTGTCCTGCCTCAAAAAAATTGTAACAAACAGACTCTGGTTAAGCACACATCTTTTAAGTTGCAAGCCGCTAATGGCACTCCTATCACTACTTACGGTGAACGAACCTTAACACTAGACATTGGTCTTAGACGAGAACTCACATGGACCTTTATTATCGCGGATGTCTCAATGCCAATATTAGGAGCGGACTTCCTAACGCATTACAAATTATCAGTTGAACTAGCGTCACAAACCTTAACAGACACGAGCACGAATATACAACGTTGCGGTTTTATTTCCAAATATTCAACAATCGGTCTGACAACAGACTCGAAACGAAAGGCGCCCCGCACCCACCAGAGAACTGATATCACTAACCACCTAACGATGGGCGGGATGGGGAATTAAACAAAAAGAAGAAAAATAGGGCCAGAAATAAAAGGGGGCCAATGCTAATACATACCTTAGCTAAGTTAACATGGAAAAAAAGAGAAAAGATAACTAAAACAAAACCGACCTAAACTAACCTATACACGGGAGGGGTTGCCAATGTTCACCCCAGCGATCCCAAAATTCTTAATGCCTAACCGGCATCAAAATGCCACTCCAAGTCAGCACCTTTCACTCTGCAGAGACGCGCAAGACTCACCCACCTTTCGCCAAATTCCAATGGATGGAGTCGTCTCCTTTCCGTCCTGATCTTGACTTTAAGCTGATGCTTAAAGAACAAGATCAGTTGGGAAGAGGTAAACTTCTCGTCCCCATGAAATTCCTTCTGTCACGTCATCCATATCACGACTCGCATAACCCTCAGCAAGCAAAGGAACACATAGTGCTCAGCCTTAGTCAACAGCGGTACTATATTGCTACAGACGGAACTGGCCTCGAGGGCAAAGAACTTTCCACGCAGCATGCGAACCATGATATCTTCAACAAACTTGCACAACGGAACTACGACACTACAATGAAAGAAGGCGTGACCTAGGGTCTCCACCTCCCCACTGCAGCGAACGCAGTTTGGCGACTTAACCAAACCTGCTGCGCGAAGTCTTTTGGCGACCCAGAGGGCCTCTCGAATCACCAGCCAGGTGAGTGATGCCTCAGGGTTAGTGAGACATTTCAACCCGGGCGCACAAGGCCATATGCAGCGAGCCTCCCGCTTCGTCGGACCGAGATCGCCTATCAGATCATCTCGAACGTTCCCCCTAACTAACACCTGATATAATGCCTTACGAGACAACGGCTGGACGTCGGAGAGGCCATCCTTCGCCCGTAAGAGTCGCTTGAGGGCAACCCGACATTCACGATAGAAAGAGCCCTCGCCTCGAAGAGTACGACCGGCCTCCTCCTCACACGAGCGCACATTTCTCAAAGATGGAAAATGTTTATGGGCGTCTTCCTTCCAGAATTCGCCGTTCTCATCCAGTTGCATACACATCCGGTCTAGATAAGTAATGCGAAGCGTATGTCGACGAGTCTCAACGCAAGGCACCCCCAGACTGCGAAGGACCGGATTCGTCTTCAATTTACGCAGGAAAGGTTCCAACGCAAGAACGTAAAGCAATGGAGACAGCGGACAACCTTGACGAATGGAGCGAGACAAAATGAAAGGTTTCGATCTTACCCCATTCATTTCTACCAGCGCACCGGGGGACGCATACAGCAGTCGGATCCAAGTGCGAAAGTCCGGCCCGAAACCAGCGACCGAAAGGACAGCCTCCAGAAACCAATGGTCAACCCTATCGAAAGCCTTGGACTGATCTAAATTGATCAGCGCGGCATCACTGTCGACTTTCTCAATGATCAAGCGTACCAAATGAAGGTTGTCCTGAATAGTCCTGCCCTTCACAGCACAAGACTGCTCGGGACCAATCAGACTAGAGAGGACAACCTGCAAACGGTCAGCTAAGACCTTGGCTAAAACCTTCAACTCTGTATTTAACATTGTCAAAGGCCGATAATTATCTACCCCATCCCCACCGTCTTCCTTCTTGCGAAGCAACTTGATCACACCCCTGGTGAAGCGTTGAGGAATAGACCCCTGCTTCATCCAGTTGTTGAAAATCAGTGCCAGGAAGGGGACAAAGACGGGCGACTGCCTCAAGTACATTTCATAGGGAAGACCATCTAATCCCGGAGTCTTGTCCAGGCCAAACTGCTTCAGCGCATCCCAGATCTCAGACTCTGTTATAGGACCCTCGCACCTAGCCGCTTCAGCCGCCTCAAGGCGGGGAAAGTCGGCTAAATAGGCATCCAACTGAGCAGGGCTCAGACCGGGCTCCCTGGTAAAAAGCTCCTGAAAGTAGTCACGAAAAGCCTCGCAAATGCCCGCGTCTGTAGTCACAGTCCGCTTGTCCGGCAATGTGATGCTTGCGATATGCCGACTAGATGCCCTACGAGCTTCCTCTGAACGCAATGAAGCAGCCATATTCGTAGCCTCACAAGACATTCTTTTTATCCTAACCCTAACTACTAGAGCTTGGTCCTCCTTGATAAGCAAGGAGGCCAGCTCCGCCTTAGCTAAGGCTATGTCCCCACTATCACGGGATTTTATCGCCCGATCTACTTTTGGCCTCAAGAGACTTTTGCGCTGCTAGCCCTGCTAGATTGAGTCGTCGACTAAAATCAGCAGCAAAAGACCTAAGTTTTGATTTCAAAGAGCCCCACCACTTATTCCCAACCACAGCCCCCGTCAATTCCCGCTGTAACATTAGTAAAAACTGGTCCCGGAAATCTTGCTCACCAAATAATGATGAGTTTAATTTCCAGTAACCAGCCATCTTAACCCTCGGCTTATCTAAGTTTACCCGAACCCGGACAAGCCTATGATTCGAGTAAACTATAAAATGGAAACTTGGACATTCTAAGAGCCCTACTTCGACTCTCTTAACTAGAACTCGGTCGATGTAGCTTGCGCTAACCACCGAATCCGAGCTGCCGCCCCTAGTCCAAGTCCATGCTACTTCCCGGGGGTGCTCATTTCGGTACTTATCGACGAGAATATTGGGCGGAAGGTGTGGAGGGAGTGTTCTTTTCCATTGGAGTGGTCTTTTTGGGACTGGGTTCTCTACTGAGAGGGGTTGAAAGGTGTGGGAGTTGTTGGGTAGATGATGTAGAGAGAGTGGCTTTTTCCACTGGGGAGGTCTTTTTAGGACTGGGTTCTCTACTGAGAGGGGTTGAAGGGTGTGGGGATTGATTGGCAGAAGATGTAGAGGTAGTTGCCTTTTTCACAGGAGAGGTCATTTTAGGACTGGGTTCTCTATTGAGAGGGGTTGACGGATGCGGGGTATGTTGGGCAGAAGATGCTGCAATAGTGTCCTTTTTAACCGAAGAGGATGATTTTTGATTATCCAGCTTTTCTTTCAGCAATTTGATCTTCTCTGTCTTTTCAAATCCCGGATCATACTTTTTCTGTAGATCTCTTAGGGTTGATCCAGAGACCGGGGCGTCGCCCTTACTGTTGACAGAGGGAGGGGACTGTCAGTGTGTCATTTGTCCCAGGGGCTTCAGGGAACTGAGAACCCGCTGTCTGGCGCTTCCCTCTAACCCCTGCCAGCAACCTGCCATTCCCCTCTCCCTTCTCCACAACTGCACTAGCAGCAGGAAAAAGCTCTTTGGGGAATGGGGGCTTTCATGTAGACCCAACCGGAGGATTTACCCCATCGGTCCTGGAAGCTGGCATGCCCATTACAGGCGTGGCGGAATCTAAAGACGCGGTCAGAGGGGTATTTTGGTCAACCGGAGCCTGACTTCCAGAGGCCTTCTTCTCTGGGCAGGAAGAGGAGAGGTGACCAGTCTCTCCGCACTTCCAACATACCGGTTTGCGTCCGGTCACAATGACCGGCAGCTTCAGGCGTCCGACATCCAGACAGTTAGGGATGGAGCGGAAGGCCTTTTCATTCAACATAATCTCAAAGCTCCATCCCCCGGTCAAGCAATCGCAGGAAGCACCCAGTATGTCGCCATACTGCGACAAGAATGCCGCCAGGTGTTCCCCGATAACCTGAGGAGGGACCTCATATATTGCTACTTGGTCCTTCTTTTGCCTTCGTATTCAGTCCTCAAGATGAGGTCCTTCGTTATAAGGTCTCTTGTTGAGGCCCTTACACAATCTTCTGGGGTGGGCAGCAATACATGAAGAATTTAGCACCCTTAACGATTCTTAGAGGGCTAAACCCCAGGGACTGCAGGGATTTCACCACTATGTCTTTAGTCGAACGACAAATTTTGCGCGTTCGCTTGTCGACGACAAAGACCGACACTATTTTTTTATCAATCTTCTTCAGTTCAACGGGGTCCTCCAAGAGTCCACCTACGACAAGGTGAGCGTAACTCCTGGATCGCTCCATGAACTCCGCTATATTGATCACAACTTTGGGGGGGGGCTTCCAACAAGAGGGTGATTCCCCGGCCTCTGCATTTTCACTTGAGCTGTTTCTGGAATCTACATTGTGGCTCTTTTTGTACACCGAAGATTTAGAAGCTTTTTTTAAAGCCTCTACCATTTCTTCATTTGTCGGAATCTTCGATAACTCTGGATATTCTTCTATGTTATCTTTATCAGGCGGGACCTTTTTAATTGAGAATACATGTTTTTTGACCGATTTTTTAAGATTGGCCATTACTGTTTTTTTTTTTTCATTAAAAAGGACGGAGTTCTTTTTTTTTCTTTTTTTTCCATTTTTACAAGGAAGGGGAGGGGTGGTGAATTAATAAATGTCGCCCATAGGCAAAATAACAAAATAGACAAAAATAAGGTTAACAAAGTTCACGGGGGAAAAAAATCAATAAATACAAAAAAAAACAAGCAAGGGCTCACAAAAAAAATACACAAACAAAGGCCAAACAAAAGTTCGGAAAAAAAAGCGGGGAGGTAAAAATAAAGTTTCGCTTATTAGCGAGACAACAAATTTAACTAACAAACAAAGATCGACAGATGAGAGTAAAACAGAAGGACGTGTAAAAAAATTACAAAGACGAAAAAAGAAACAAGTTTCTCCCAAAGGAAAAACAAATTTAAACAGATAAAACGAAAACGCAAAACAATTGGACAGACGAGAAAATGTGAACAAGGTTCACAAAAACGAAGAAAGAACAAAAAATTAAAAGGACAACAGACAGGAAAGCAACAAATTACACAATAAAACGAAAAGTTATAAACGGAAAAATAAGAAAAAAAAAACGCTATACAAAATAAAATACGAAACTAAAAATGTGACAATTTACAATATGGCTGCCGATAAAAAAATCGGTCAACCCAACAACAAAAACGTTAAATAAGGAAAAAAGGACAGAAATTACAAATTAAACACAAAATTTAAAAACAAATATTATACACACGTAATTAACAGATAAAACGCAGAATTTATACGGATATTTAAATGAAAAACACAGAAATAATTAACACGTAATAAATAAATAAAGGGAAAAAAAGGTCGGACGAGAAACGTAAAGACGAAAAATAAACAGATAAACTCCGGGGTGTGGGCACGGGAAGAAAATAGATTTAAAAAGAAAAAATAAAACGTAAAAGAAAATCAAAAAATAAATTGTTGTGTCGTGTATCTTGCTAAGTAAGCGTTTCTAGTTGGTGTCCGTTTATCATATGAGCTACCTGCTCATATGCAAATTATACTAATTTGCATCTCACTACAGGCGCCATTAAATATTTTATGACATCAAACAGGTAAGAAAATAATCAAAAATAAAATCTATCAATTTAACTCAGAACTAGTTTGGAATTCATTCCTTTTTTATACTTCTAATACCATATAAAAATAAAATTATTAAGTTTATTAAGTTTCATAAATGTATAGAATAAAAAAATATATTCTTAAATTATTGGTTGTATAAGGTTAAAGATAATTTATTTTTAAACATAAATTCCAATTTCTTGATTATTGCACTACTGATGTTCCGTACGTAACACCTACCTATTTTGTGTTTTATTAGTGCTGAGTGTATTTGCAATCTTGTTATTTCAAATAAGAGGTTTTTGAAGCTGAGTAAAAGTTTCTGAAAACTTTATAATACGCTCCCCTTTTTGCCTTTAATTTTCATTAAAAAATTTTCGTGTTATACAAAAGGAAATATAGTATTTAATAATTAACAGTTTTTGTTTTTTCGCTGACTTTTCCATTTAGTTTTTTAGTTACTTACGCGAAAATGAAGTCAGTCATGTGGTTGCTTAAGATTTAGTCAAATTTGGACGGTGTTGCTTACAAAAATACTTTTTAAATTTTATTTTATTATTTTACTCATTAACTTTTTATTTCATATTTATTATTTTATTATACAGAAGGCGCTTATCTCCCTTTAAAAAATCGTGAGAAGCTGGAGCAATTGTTGGTAGGTAGAAAGCGATTATCTCTCTTTTGGTAAAATGACTTCATGAAGGTCACTTGACGGTCGGTGAGTAATGGGGTAACGAACCCGAGTTGCGATATAGTTATTTTCTAAGCGTACCTTAGATGTGGCACAAGGTCGAAAGTATGGGACACCTAGTGAGGATCCAACTCACTTTCAGTCGTAACTGATCTAGCGAGACAAGCTTGCTAACCATTAAACCACGCCGAGGTGCCCTACCCGAGTTGCGATATAAGCCGTAAAGAAGTTAAATGACGTATACTCGCAGAGGTAGACAATAGTTTATCCCACTGGGCTTTGCCAAAACGCCTGCTGGGGCAATCTTTGTCTATAAAATGTAATTATATTATCTCGGTTTCTCTTGTTTCCAGATGTAGTCGATAAAGAACGCTGCCGACGAGGCGCGTTCGCTTCCTTGGTCCTCTGTTGACTTTTGAACTCTCGCACACACGCACATATATTCTTTGACATATTTGTTTACGATCCATCACTAAAGATGCTGGGGAAATGGTTGGCTTACTGTACCGCTGAAGAACGTACCTGACTCCTCCTACCCTGCTCTGTCTTTACAATAGCCAGATCAGACTACAAATGGAGTATTACTCCGCGGAGTTCAAAAATGTTTACGCGGCCTTGTGGGTGATGAAATCTTTTCCAGCCTACAACTCCTTTTCCACAGATGAAACGTTGCTAGCCTCTCGCTACTCTATCGCTATTTCCATGGCAGATATTTGGATGAACTATATTCCTTGGTGCCACTAGTTCAGGCCTCCATAGTTCGGACTCGCCAGGTCACGTCGACCCATTCTCATTTCCCTCATATTCCATTGGGGAGGAAGAAGTTCCATACAGTCAGCTTCTTTCCCACAACTGTCACATAGGAGAAAGCACTCCCGAGAGGAAGCTTCAACGATCATTACTGTCTTGACCTCTTCAAATTTAGGGCCAATGGTTATTTATCCTACATATCCTTCTAATATGAATCTTTTGCTCCTCCCCCGGTACGATCTTACCGCATTTAGTAAGCCTATACCTTGAGTGGCTCTTGAGCCTTGCATTGGGGAACAATAGTAAAAAGAAGAAAAATATCTTACATACGATAATTTCCAGTGTATCTTTCTATATAAATCTAAAAAATATTACATAGAAATATTTTCGAGTGAAATTCTCTATGCGTGTTTCACGTGTCTATCACAAACGTTTATTTCACACACTCTCTCTCTGTCTCTGTCTCTCTCTCACACACACAGACACACACACTTTTATAATTAGTTTTAATGTCTTTTCCTTTTATTACAATTGGGTACACATGTAATTCCTTATTTACATTATTCGGACTATTGTCCTCATCTTTGTCGCCATATTTATCACAACGTTTCGGCCATTGTACGCTCCGGCCTTCTTCAGGTGGTTGGAATTTCGAATTGAACCCTTTATTTCGCTCACTGGGGTAGACTGTTTTAGTTCCACGTTCCATGTTTGATGGATGTCATTTATCAGTTACCTCCTGTTAATTTCCCTCTGAAAGTCCACCACTGCCTTAACCGGGTATTGAACTGATAACTGACATTCATCAAACATGACACGTGGAACTAGAACAGTCTACCCCAGTGAGCGAAATAAAGGGTTTAGTTCGAAATTCCAACCACCTGAAGAAGGCCGGAGCGTACAACGGCCGAAACGTTGTGATAAATATGGCGACAAAGTTGAGGACAATAGTGCTAATAATGTACATAATACCTCATCTCAGAAATATAGACAGACTATGTAATTCCTTGTTAATAACATTCATTGTCATTTGTTTTATATTCCCTGTTTTGTATATCGAGTTTTTACCCAGACTCATATTGTGTCCGCCAATATTGCTTGAGGGATAAATGTTTCAGGAGCCCATAAATATTTAATATAAAATATCGATACGCATCACAACCAAAGAAGTGATACACGCAACATAACGGTGACTAATATTTACCCAAACATACTAGTATCCCACAAGAGGGTAAACAAAGGAAATCACGTGGTCCCAGCAAAGAACATAAACAACACCACCCTCTCGATTTTTTCCCCTTTAACACAACTTGTTTTATCCATTTATGTTATAGTTTCTCTGTGTGGGAGAAATAGTGACAGGTATATATATATATATATATATATATATATATATATATATTTGTACCTTATCCTGCCGGCACTCTCATATTTTAAATATATATTACCAAGTTTATTTTCGTTAAAGAAACAAAAATAAGGTTACAGTGCACTAAGCAAAAATATCTCAGTATACTCATGTAGAGGGTGTGAAGAGGACAATTTTGTAATTTCTGAAGAGCGTTGTCCTGATGAAAAGAACAGTTTTATAGTCGCTAGAGAACATTATTTACATTATTCGAACTATTGTCCTCATCCTTGTCGCCATATTTATTACGTTTCGGCTGTTGTACGCTCCGGCCTTCTTCAGTTGGTTGGAATGTCAAACCGAACCCTTTATTTCGCTCACTGGGGTAGACTGTTCTAGTTCCACGTGCCACGTTTAATGGATGTCAGTTATCAGTTATCTCCTGTTAATTTCCCTCTGAAAGTTCTCCACTACCTTAACTGGGTATTGAAGTAACACTCTCTGGGTCCTGTCACTGGATCTAACCAACGCCTTTATCCACATGGCACAATTGTAATAACGTTGTAATAAATATGGCGACAAAGATGAGGACAATAGTCCGAATAATGTAAATAATGTACATAATTCCTCATCGCTAGAGAACGTTGTCCTGAAAAGGACAGTTTATTGCATATCATTGCTGCCGGTGAGAATGTCTGGAACTGTAGATGACTGGAGAGGCGGGAGCTGGAAGCCTACTAGAGACGGCTGGAACGGCGGTCGATGGCGATCTGGAAATGATGATGACTGGTTAGCTGGAACTGCTGCTAATGGTTGGTGCTGTGAGTCGGCTACTCTTTGGTCCTAGTCAAAAATGTGAGTGTCGACAGGATACGACATTTGTATATAAGTTTTTGTGTGACATCGCACTTGTCATACTTCCTACATTTGCTGGGCTTCGAAGTCAAATTACAAAATGCGTCTCTGAGTCGGTGTCTCCACGCATTCATTTCCAGTTTTTTTCGGATAAATTTATCATTGTCAACCACCCGCTCGAAACCATCGTTCTATATATTTTTTTATCCACGTGGACAGAATAAAAAGGAGAAGTGAGAGAGACTGGTGGAGAAATGAAGAAGAAACGCAATACAGAAGAAAAATCTCTTTGAGAATAATGCATATGTATTATTCCTCCTTTTCAGCCATTCTGGCCCTTACTCTCGCCGTGTTAAGATATTAATATACCACGGATATGGTGATTAATCTATAATGAGGCAACTGGAAATATTCCCTCTTTCCAAATACCACCATAATAAGGAACTGCTCTATGTTCTATGCGTTTTAAACTTTTA
The DNA here is from genome assembly GCA_903632075.3 of Acanthosepion pharaonis. Classification (NCBI taxonomy): domain Eukaryota; kingdom Metazoa; phylum Mollusca; class Cephalopoda; order Sepiida; family Sepiidae; genus Acanthosepion; species Acanthosepion pharaonis. Next base: position 588,434 of record CAHIKZ030000911.1, on the reverse strand, counting down.
TGGCCATATCACGATGAAACACCGGTTCCCGTACGATCACCAAAGTTAAGTAACGTCGAGCCTGGTGAGTACTTAGATGGGCGTCCGCTTGAGAATATCAGGTGCTGTAAGCTTCTGATGTGCAGGTGGTGTAATGAATGGCTCGGAATATTTAATCGGAGAGCCGAGTTCCAATCTCAGTTAGGTTCGTTATAATTACTTATGCGCAAATATACCTTTAGGGGAGGTATGAATCCGCCTCTTCTCCCCCAGATATGTGTTAATTAGTTAGATTTGTATCGCTAAAATCATTATGTCCAAAACAAAATATTAAAATCTAAAAATGTTTTGGCTGTAAATAACCCGCAAAGGGTTGATAAGCCTAAAAAAAAACAATCAATCAAATCTAAAAGTAAATCTTTCCTTTTCTTAATGGTATTGGAAATTTTAATATTAGTCGTTCCCCTACAAGGTAACATTTGACATGTCGGATGAAATTTATAAAATCTTTCTCTTAAAACAATATTTCAGGTAAATAGGTGTCTCAAGACCAGTAGCTGTTATCGCTCTTTCTGGTATTGATGGGTTTTTCCTTGCTGACCTTTTTATTTGAAGTTGTGCGGAATGTCAACATTGTGATTTTAAAAAGCTTTTGTATACAACTGAGAGTTTAGATATTTCTGAACGGGTTTTGGCGCCACGCATGACATCCAGGTGAAAATCTCGATCTGACGAAGCTATTTAAGATTCGAGTTTTCAGGTTAATGTTTTGGTTTTGCAGCAATTTGCGGTTTGGAACGAAACTACCTCTGGTGCAGCGTATTCTATCGAGTAAGACCAATTAAAATTGCCAGTTCAGTGTAGTGTAGGCCTCCGTCGGTCAGGGTTGACCATGGATACCATCCTAGTTGCCTGCTTGGCTAGAGCATCGACGTCTGCGGACTCGCCTTTCCGTGGCGACTTGTGTCAGCTTCTCCTCCCTTGACTTGAGGTGTTTGGTCAGGGTTCCTCTCCATTTGGATCATATGGCTGCCAGGCTCTCCCAGTTCAGCAATATCTGTAAATTCTTCTGTTTGTAACGCGTAAGCACCAAGTAACTGCGAAATCAGATTCTCTTTAATATCATTGGCAATATTGTTGAGATGCCATCATGCAGAACGTATGGAGACAAAGCATCATCTTTTTTTTTTGTTGTTGTTGTAAAATCTGCATCTAATATACACAACGTTTAATAAGGTTTAAGTTTATACACGGATTAATAACTGTGCTTCACCAATGAGCGCAATAGCGCAATATAGCTTATCTGTTGCTCATGTTGCATTTTTGTTATCTGTTTTCATTTTTTTTTATTCCAAAAGCCAACTTAGAATTATTATGACATGTACCTTTCTTTTTTTTTTTTTCTTTTTTTTACAGCGAGGTTCACCCTTTACAAGGCTCAGGAGCTACTCAAGGCAGAGGGTTATAGAGTAAGAAGCATATTTTATACGGATAGGTGTGGAAGATAATGATTAATCCTAGACTTGAACAGGTTATGATTATAACGATCGAGGAAACATCCTCTTGGGAGTAGGTTTCACGGAGTATTGGTTCGCGGAAAGAAACTGTTCGAGTGGAACTTACTTCTCACCAAAGGAATACGGAGAGAAAGAATGTGGTTTGCTACAATGTGAGTGGCATTGTTCTAGCAGTGAAGGTTTTAACTGACAGAACCGGGAAGGAATGCAGTTCGTCTGAGAACCTTTAATGGAAGTAGCGATAAAGCAGTGAAAGTCTTGCCACGCCCAACTATGACTTGCTGGTTTCCTTTAAAAATATTTTTATAAGGCATACTAATGTTAACAATACAATGCCCGAGAGCCACTCCAGACAGAGGATTACTTGATGGTGTTGTTTGGGCATAAGAAAGAATTATGTAGGAAAAATAACTGTTAAACCTAGACTTGAAGAGGTCAAGATTGTAGTGATTGGGAAAACATCCTGCCGGGAGTCTGTTCCACAAAGCAACAGTTCTTGGGAAGAATCTGTCCGAATGGAACTTACTTCTTGCTAATGGAATTCAAAGGGAATAGGAATGATTCACATTTGTGTACGTGGCATGGAGAGTTCAAGTTGTAAAGGTCAAATGTCGTGGGACAAATGAATGTAGTGCGTGAGAATACATGTCATGGAAATAGCGATAAAGCAGCGAGAGGTTGCTGACATTTCCTCTGTAACGAAGGGATTGTCGGGTGGAAAATATTTCATCGCTTACAAGGCCGCGTAGATGCTTTTGAACTATATCCATACAAACAAGTATATAACGCCAGCCAAGATATGGCAGTAATGCTCCATTTTTTATGTGATCAGACTCTTGTAAAGACAGAATACAGCAGGAATGGGAATCAGATACTGGAGCGGTAAAAGAAGCCGGCAATCGTCTCAGCATCTTTAGCCATGGATTGTATATATAGGTTCCACTTGAGGTCTGGAGTGAGTTTGAGTCCCAATAGGCGTTCAAGTCGATGTCGTTTTTGATTAGTTCACCAGACTATGACGTCATATCATTGTTGGGACCGTTTCTTATTAATTCGTGGAAATATGACACCATGGTCTGGCGATTACGAATTTTCATCTATTTTAGTGATGGTGTGACGTACCCAAATATAAAAATAAAATCTTAAAAATAAAAATAAGACATTTGCTTTCCTTAATAATCCACATATCCTTTTCTTTCTGTTTGTCCTTTACTCTCAACCAATGAGAGGCAATTCTCATATAAAAAAGAAGAAAAAACTGAACGACAGTGAAACGGAATTATATGATATGGCCAACAGACATGATTATTGGTTTATCACTTACGACAGTTTGAATACCGTCCTGGGTATGACGATAAACTACATCCGACAGCAAGGCCTTTGATCAAGAGGTTTTGAGGAGCATAGAACAACCTCTTAATTGCTGGTGTTCCCAGGTCCGCCCTGAACCGGGGTGGTAGCAACTGTTAGGGTCCCATCTAACTCTGTCAATACGCTTTTGAGGTGTCCAAAGCAACAGCCTGAGCTTCACCATTCTTATCTAAAGCTTGATAGATTCTTTCCATAAAAATCGTTAATACATCAGCAGTTGACCTAAAGAAAAGAAAGTCATATTGCTTGTCTGAAAGAAGGACCTAAATTGTGAGATGCTTAACTAATTCAGCACTAATTATGGTCTCTAGTCGTTTGCCAAAAAGAGGTAGAAAGCTAATAAGTCAATAGTTGGAAGGGTCAGACAGTTCACTTGAGTTCTTAAAGACCGGAACAACAGATGAGGATTTCCAACAAGCAGGAAAGAAAGAGGCAGCGAGGCATTTATTCTACACTTTAGAGAGAACAGTAGCTAGTCTGAGAGCACACTTCTAAAAGACCATTACAGGGATACCATCAGGTTTACATGCTTTGTGGGGATCCAGATTAGAGATGACTTCATACACCATGCAAGAGGTTATATGCATATCACTCAACAGAGACTCAGTTCTAAGTGGAAAGTTAGGAAAGGATTCTCCAGATGAGTCAAGAGAAGAGTTTAAAGAGAATTTACGGGTGAAACATTCAGTTTTATCAGCAGAAAATGTTAACACATCAAATTGATTGAAGAGAGGAGGAATAGAAAACTTACTCTTATTTAATATACTATTAGAGTCACTAGTAATCGCAAGAATCAAATTTGTTAGTTGCAATACGGCGCCTCATTCTCTCAGCAAATAAAGACTTAGCTTCTTCGAGAACACGTTTACAATTATTCCGTGCAACCACGCATAGGTGTCTGTTTTGCTCGGAACTGACATGCTGGTATAGCCGGAAATAATAATAATAATAATAATAATAAACATGTTGGTGTGAACCATGGAAAAAAAATTGAACTTTCACCCGATTACAGAGTGATCAGAGTTGCCAGACAGTTACATCTGCCACGTTCAAAAAACGACCAATCACAAGTTCTTTTGTAGACACGTACTTGTGATTGGTCGTTTACAAAATGCAACTTTTACAGGCATTCAAGCCAAATGATAAACAATTGATGAGGTTTTTTCTGCATCGAACAACGGCAAGAAATCGAGTACCGTCTTGATGTGCTTCCTGCAAATAATGGTTCCTATATAGAGGTGGATGAAATTCGTTGAAAAACAAACTTCAATATCTACTTCTCATTTTGTAACAATTTCCACATATTTTTTAGTATATTTGCTTTTGTAATAATTTCTTCAAATTATAAAGATACCTTATGGACATCTTGTATTATTCTTATGTGTCCACCTGAAACTCTAAATGGCAGGAAATGTTTAAAATACGTAAATGAAAGGAATAAACGCACAGACTTTTTATTTGTGGTTTCCACTATCATCGAGGTTTACGGCTATATCACTTTGAAATCCTGGTTCTCGCACGATCACTGGGGTGACCGCTTGGGAATATCAGGTGCTGTAAGCTTGCGTATGCGGATGGGATCATGGATAAAGCCTAGGAATTGGAAATTTGAGAGCACAGTTCCAATTTTGGTCTGGTTCGCTACCTTCACTTATCCGCAAATACGCTTGGGAAAGATATGAACCCACCTCTTTTCCCCTAGCTATGGGTTAATTAGTATGACTTGTATCAGTAAATCATTATCTCCCAAAACATTTACAATCTAATAATATTTTCTAGCTTTAAATTATCTGCAAAAGGTTGATAGGCCGTAAAAGAAAAAAAATCAATCAATCGTACAATCACCGATGTTAAGCAAAGTCGGGCCTGATCAGTACTTAGATGGGTGACCATCTTGGAAATACTAGGTGCTGTAAGCTTGGATGTACAGGTAGTGTAATGGATAACGGCTCGGAATTGGAAATCGGAGAGAAATATTTTGGTGTTGTCCTTTCAAAATTGGTTTGGTATTGTCCTTTCAAAAGCAGAAACATTAAAGAAAAAAATGAGCAGTCGAATTGCAAAAAAAGACACGTCACGAGGCCGGAAGCGCCCAGAAATGATAGTTGGTGTGGGGGTGCATCCTCTTTGTTAATACTAACAGACACAACAGGGCAGAGGGTCGGGGCGCCGTCTCAAGGCACTAAGAAGGTGTTACTGCTGTAGTTTCCGTGGCAAGTGTTCACCATGTTTGCCGCAGTCTCCGAATATGGAATCCAGTGAAGTCCGTAATCTGTTCAATATCAGAGGTCGGCAGTGAAGATTCAGAGAAAGTAGCGGTTGTTAAGTAATTCTTTAAGTCTTTGATATCAGGTTGGCAGTGCAGACAATTTGGGAGAGAAAAAAATGGCTACCTTTATACACGTCGCATTGAATATTTTGAGCTTTCTGATTGGTTAACCCTTCTATTGGTGAACTATAAAATGAGTCAGCTCATTTTGACTGGCTCACTAGTAAAGAATACACAAAAAAACTGCAACAGCAATTAGTTTTTTTTTATACACACGGTGAAGTTGCCAACACACCACAAGAAGAGAGAAATATTCAGCATTCACATCAGAAATTCAGAATTATTTGAACGGAAAACATTTATCGGGCAGGGGAATAATGGAAAAGCAACCCATTTTCATAAATGGTGATTTTCTAAGCATAGCTTAGACATGGCACAAGGCCGGAGGCGTGAGGCACCCAACGAGGCTCGAACTATTCAGCCGTGATTGATCTAACGAGACAAGCTTGCTAAGCATTACACCAAGTCGAAATGATCAACACATTTTCATAAATGACAGAAATAAAAGAATTTTTTTTTCTGCCCGATAAGAAATGTCTAATTCGAGCAGGTATCGGCATCCCTTTTCAAGTAGTGGGCGGCACCGGATATAGTTTAGCATAACGCGCACCGTACAACTAAAAATTCAAGCTGATTGACTTTTTAAACGACGATACCGCAAACATTTCTACCACAAAGGATCATACGCGTAATCCCATGCCTTAGGAATGGTGAAAATACGATATATTTTTTCTTCGGAGTTTAGTTATAGAAATAATCTTTTCTCCAAAGACTTGGTATTGTGGTCAGTTGTAAGTTTTTCTTGTACACGTAAGTGATCATCATAAAGTTGTGGGGTATTCACTCACACCATAGTAGTGTGAATTTTAGGCTTGGTTAATTGTATGGTAATTCCATACAATTTATTTATATATTTGTGTGTGTGTAATCTTTTACGTTACAATTGTGCTAATGTACATGTCAAAAAGGGAGCAATTTACTTGTAATATTACAAGTCATATCACAAAAGGAAGTTAGACACGTGTTGTCTTCCTGACGGTTCTTGAGCGAAGATATTGAATATAACGACTTTTGGCGGGATGTCCGTATTTCCGACAGTAACAGTTTTTGTTGCATGCTGCGAGTAATTTATTTTTTATGTTTATTTTTTATTTTATTTATTTATTTGTTTATAATAACAACAACAACAATAATAATCCTACAGAATAAATAATAATCTTCCTGTTTACAAGTGCGATTAACACACGCCCTTCTATGCGATTTATTTCCAAGTTATTCATTTAAATATGCAAACAATTTTTTAAGTATATTTCTTCTCCAGAGAAAAAATATTATGAAGTTTGCATGCGTGACTTCTGTAGTGAAAATCGCCAATGGTTTAAAATGGTGAAAAAATTATCATCAACACATGGTCATAACATTCATGAAATATTGTGCTTTTAGTGTGTTGGCTACTTCAAAAATAAAAGTGTAATGTTTCTTACGGGAATATTTTATTTTACGTGAAATGATCGTGGTGAAAAGGGTAGATACGCAAAATTACAGACCGAATAATTTAAAATGCAAAATAGCATTTATTAAACAAAATTAACAAAAGGAAAGTTTAAAACAAAGAATTTCTTTTCCTTGAAGTAAATTGCATACACAACGAAATGTTCATGAATATATCTAAGTAGGACTTATTGTGTTGGTGTGTTTGAGCCTGAAGCATTCACAGCCCTTTTTTGCTTCAGCGTGAAAAGTTCACGTCACATAGTTCAAAACGTGGGCACGCTAAAAAATACCGCTTCTTGAGCTCTTGGCTGGGATCAAAATGTCGTATCTACCCTTGGGCAAACTACATTTCATCTCTCAATTGTGTACGTCTTTGACCAGAGCGCAACTGAAATTATTATCATAACAGCTGCCCATGGCAATGCCTCACTCTTTGCACTAAAGAAGGAAGATAAGTAGTAATATCGAGACCAGTCCAACCGATGGTTGCGGGGGCTGGTCTATTTTGGGACCTGGCCTGGGTGTACGCACTCGGGCTCCCCACATTAAACTGACCTTGTGTTACATCCTGTAGTATGGGGCGGCAGGAAAATACATTCGTTTTCGGTCTCTTGGCCTGAGAAGTGCACATTAACTCAAAAGCCTTGTTTCTCTAGGTAATACCTTTCCTCGGGAAGAGAGGGTCATTACCTGGCGCTTGAGCTGTTCCCAAAAGGAGAAATGTAGAAAGGACGCGATTATTTGGGGGCTCTGGTTCCGCGCGGGCCTCCCACTTAGAAACCAAACTTTGAATTTAGCCTTGTGCTTACATTCCGCTTGAATGAGCATAATTCTCAGTCTGGGATCAAGGTGTGGTATCTGTTCTGCTCTTTAGTCTACGGAGACGATGCCTGGTTGCTGAGATTTCAATCCTGCGACCACACCTTCTCTATTGCACTAAAAAAATGCGAGGGTCGGTAGAATACCGACGCCAGCGTGACAATGGGCGCGGTGGGGTACTGTGAAATTTGTCTTTGTTCCATATGTACGGGTATGGGCACACCGTAATTAAACCGACCATGTACCACATTCTACCACCATGGGGAGATGATTAAATCTTCCATAGATGAGGTATTGTAACTATTTACATTGTTCGGGCTGTTGTCCTCATCTTTATTGTCATATTCACGACGTTTCGACCGTTGTACGCTCCGGCCTTCTTTGGGTAATGTATCCTCAAGGACTCATGGCACAGTGAATAAAGGCGTTGGTTTAAGTAATCCAAAAGTGACTTGACCCAAAGAGTTGTAAGTCCAATACCTGGTCACAACAAAAACTTGGAGAGTTGAGTTGCTAAAAGGAAATAACTGAAGCTGAGGTATCCAGAAAAGGCATGGAACGTGGAACTAGAACAACCTACTCCCATGGACTAAATAAAGGGTTCCAACGTATATCACCTGAAAAAGGTTGGAGCGTACAACGACCGAAACGTCGTGAATATGACAATAAAGATGAGGACAACAGTCCGAACAATGTAAATAGTGTAAAAAAAAAATTACCAGTTTTTATAAATTTAGCTTAATTTCTGTCTGAAGATATGGGATGATAATGATCATTATTTACAATACAGTCGGACCAATAGCCTAGAAGATTGGATCGTAGATTCGTTGGCATAGTAACTGTGAGTTCAATCCCTGGGCCGGGTAGTTCCGACTCAGTGGAAACAGGACTAACAATAACTAAAGAGTGAAGAGTACTGAAGAAAAAAAACAAAAAAAAAAACAAGACGAACGCATACAAGAGAACGAGAACAATCTACTTCCGTAGATGAAATAAATGGTTCAGACACCTGAAGAAGACCAGAGGTCATAATGGACGAAACGTTGTGATATTAACAACAAAGATGAGGACATTAATCCGAATATAAATAAGTAATTTAGAACAAGTACGAAGCACTCAGTGAAAATCGAACTATTCAACAGTAATAATCAACTATAGCAGTTTGCTAATCAATATATTTCATCTTTAATATTTTAAATACAATATTTTTATATTGAATAATTTGTAGTATAATCTTGTTGGAAGTAAATAAATTTTACTTACGTCCTCCTATGTCCAATTTGAATGGGGCTTCGTTTGAAGGCTTGTAAAAATTCGCCAACATCATAGCAATTAACATTGTATTCGCCATTTTGGATTCTCCAGGACCAATATAAAATATAATATACATATAGATATATATTTTTAATGTGTACTTATAAAACGAATTGAGTTTTGTCTATACTGGTGAACAAATCATCGATTAGGTTGTCACGAACCAACTCATTCGGCGTTTCCAAATTAACTTGAACGAACCTAGCGTCGGAAATTTAACGTTTTTAGAGGGAAAAATGAACATTGCAGAAAGCAAACGAGACTTCGGAGAGTAAAACTAGTTTCAACGTAAATAACTTTGGTGAGTGGTATAATAGCTATTATAGAATAATTTAGTCACGGGAAATGAAACAGAATGTTTTCTTTTTTTTTTTTTTTTTTTTTTTTTACTGCTCACAATTCACGTCTCTGTGATGATTTGATTTTTATTCATTTATATACAATTACAAATATTTTATTTTTGTGAAGATATAGTTTTAAAAGCATCAAAATGTTGCAATTATTTTATCTATCTGTACTAGTATTTCTTTTCATCTTAATTTCGGGTGCATTTTATAGCATTTATGCAGCTTGTTGAGTTGGAAATAATAAAATACTGAAATGAAACATGGAAAAATACTACAGTGTAACCCGGATATAAGAGAGTTGTCGGGACCGGAGAAGAAGTCTCTTATATCCGGGTTTGGTCTATTTTATATACATTAACACAGGCTCTAATTTGGGACCAGAGAAAATCTCTCTTCTATCCGGGTTACACTGTATTAAAAAATTAATAGTAACCGCGTACGAAGGCAGTTTCGAAAGTACAGGCTGGTTTGAAAGTCTTGTCACTCTCTACCAAACCGTATCGCGAACACTAGAAGAACAAGTAATACAAAGCACATGTACTGGATTCAGTGTATTCACTTTCACAGGCACTGTCACACATCGAGAAGGTCTGTATGAACATCATTTTCGTTTCAGCAATCTGAAATCGAAAATTATATTTGGCTGACAAGACTTTCGGACCACCCTGTAATTTTAAAAAGCTGGCAACCGATGTCAGAGGTGCTTTTTAGTAGTATGTTGAGTTGCCATCCCCACTAAAATAAAAATTAGGGACGGTAGAGTTTAGAGTTTCCCAACTAAGGGGTCCACAAAGCCGAACCAACTGACTTTGGTATTTTTAAGCGATAGGAACTGTGTAAGTGAAGGAGACAGGGAGCCAGGCAGGCAAAATTTGGCAAGTATTCCAGCCGTTCGTATTAAGTACGTGCATCTCAAAACTAGGGGCAAAAAAAAAAAAAAACGTGTGGACAGTCTTTTAACATCAAAATGCGGGACAGTTTTCCAAAATTTAAATACAATTTCAATCGTTATCTTCTGTCTTCTTAAATTCTTGTCCTTTTATTGTTCCCTTTCCTTAATTATTTTTCTTTTTCTCATACTCACCCCTCCCGATCCACTGCGTCTTAGTGGCTTTATTACTTGCTTGGTGTGAAATGATTATAAAAAAAATGTTTTCAATCCAAGTGGTATCTAGTGGCAGGTTCTGAACAAGCTCAAGCAAGCAAATAACTTGATTGAATAATTTTTAATAATTTTTTTTTTTTTTTACATCCTAATCTTAACTTACCATTTTTAATAAAATTGAACTAAATTCCTCTTTCTCCGAATTTGTTATGGTGATTTTGTAAGCGTAGCTTAGAAGTGGCACAAGGCCGAAAGTATGGGGCACTCAGCGAGGGTCGAAATTGATCTAGCGAGACAAGCTTGCTAACCATTACACCACGTCGAAGTGCCCAAAATAATTTTATCAGCGTATCTTAGGTGTGGCACAAGGCTAAATGTGATGAGCACCCAGTGAGAATCGAACTGACGACTCCATTCTAATTTATCGAGCAAGACAAGCTTGCTAACCATTACAAGTCGAAGTGACACTCCGGATCTGTTATATAAAAATAAGGTTTCTTATTTTTGTTTAGGTATATAAAAAAGTGATACCTCAGTATAAAATCATTCTTAAAGCTTTGATTTTAGTTTTCATTCCAAGTAAACAGATTAAATTTAATATGCCCAATTAGTAAAATATTTTGATGTATTTCAAACCGAATTCAAATTCATTAGATTTTTTTCTTCACACCTTATCATTAAATTTATAAATTTGTCCATATTGACAAATCTGTCAATACAATATAATTCTCCTTTTTTTAAAAAAAAATATTTCAATAATAAAATTTGCATTTCTGAAATGTTATTTTAGGAAAATTAACCGATTTAAAGATTAATTGAATTGAAACAAATATTACTTATTTCTTTTCAACATGGCGGCGTTACGACAGGAGAGTATAAAATGTGATTTTTTAGTGAAATGGACAATATTCATGCGAATGATTGTGAATACCTAAGTTAAAAAGATAGGGCTAATGAAGACCAACCCTCCCATTGGCCTTGTTCCACATTATCTGTATATTTACAAAAATATCAAAATGAAATGTTTGATATTGCTGAAAGCATATCGTATGCATTCCTTACATATAGGCTTTCTCTTCGTCTCTTGTCGAACTCTCTGCCTCCGGGCGAAGAGCAACCCAGATGAGGCTATGCCGAAGGGCAGAGTCTCGTATGTGGAAGTAGACAAACCCGACCCCGTGTATACGGGGTCTATTTTTGCCCGAGCCCTGCGTTAAAAACTGTCCTTGTGCCACATCCTGCCTTGTAGGGAGGTTGGTAAATAGAGAGGCTACCATCGTTCAACATCGCCTCCGCTGGGCGTGCCATCGGTCCAGAGTACGTCCCACTCGACTCCCAAGTATCATCCAAGGATCAATTGAAGACATCCCTGAAACAGGCCGACATCGACGCCGAGACCTGGGAAAACCGTTGCTGCAAATCGGCCTTCCTGGCGTAGGACCATCCGGTGGAGGCGGATGGGGTGACCGAGACTTTCTAGTCCAACCGTCAACATGAAGAGGATCTGTCAGGATGACCCGACTCAACCAGCTGCATCCATCACCCACACTCACAGCCATCTCCGCCACCAGAAGAGAAAAAAGGAATAAGGAAAGAGGATGTCGATCCCGATGCTTAGATGCGAGCGAGTGCCCACCATATGCATTCATTCAGTCGCTTTTTTTGTTTTGAAAGCAGACGAAAAAAATATGAAGAATGGTTAGATTGAGCAGAGATTAATGAAAAGAACCAATTTAGAATCCTAATTTGAACACAAAGTGAATAGTGAAATTAACTTAGCAAGATGATGCAAATCCAACAGCAATTCACTCAATTCTTCTCCGGTTCTCCTCGCCTGGAATCCATATGATCAATACTTTCTTTGATAACTTAATTTAGGTTTACTAACAGTTTATTTTAATTTCATGCTATTTAGTTAATTCTACATGATGGAGGGCCAAAATCTGGGTTTGCTGCCACTTGTCAGCATTAGGGCCATCTGATTTTCAGGCAAAAATACTCTTGGGAATTAGAAATCAGTTGCAAGAAATTACACTGACATTAATTAACGACTAAAAGTAAACTATTTAAGATACACGCGTGTAGTGATGAGAAAGTTTGCTGAACATTAGGAATATCTGCAGACGGTGAATGAACAAAAACAAATACACAATTACTACACCATAGTTTCGTATTTGCATAATAATTGTGCTTCTTACCAGCCAACCACATCCTTATAATAAACTAGCAGTATAACCCGTCTTCGACCGGGTGTTTCATTACTGGGAATTTTTGCCGTTCAATTAGAGCAGTTTAAAGTCAGCCCACCCGAAAATCAAAAAAATTTTTTAAAAAATTAGCAACAATTGGGTACAACTGAGACACATCCCCAAATGGGGGAGGGGGGGGGGCTGAAAATGGCCGTTTTTGCGTTCTCAATCTTGCAAGGAAGGAACCTCTTCCACGGACCGTCATAATAATAATAATAATATACGATAATTTTTATTTATAATATATATATTTTTATAATTCTAATAATCTTTTGCGTTAGATTTTAACTCTCTAAATTGATTGTACGCTGTTTTTTTACAGACATTAAATTTTACCTTTGATTTTTGCGCAAAGTGTAAAAAAAATCAGTTTTTTCGATTTTCCACCTTCAAGGTTGTAACTTTTTCCAGCCAATTTGGACTCAAAACCGGCACTGAAGAATTATCTATCAAACACTTCATCAAAATCGGATAAAAACTGTGGGAACGTATAAACAACATCCGATCAAACACACACACATTTTGAGAATTATAGATAAAAAGTTGTTGAATGCTAAACAGGCGTTGATTTTGCGAGGAAATTGAAGATATTCCATTCCAGTCAACAATTAAAAAAAAAAAAAAAAAAAAAAAAAAGAAGAAAAACTGTAAGTCGAAGAATCCTTTACGTCAAACCACAAATCCACGAACGTGCAACGAACTAGACGATCTAAAAATTCGTGAGTTGTTGAGTCCGGACAAACTACCAGTATCCAGAGCCGGTGCCTACTACCTTCCCGATTCCCCACTTTTTTTTTTTTCTATCAACATTTATATACATTAAAAATCAAGCTTAGTACAACTATTAAATGATAAAAAATTTTCACGGATTTTGACAATTCTGGGTTCATTATTCTTTTTCGTCTAAATC